>JACEFZ010016705.1:405000-476419 GCA_014155875.1 Cepaea nemoralis
TATATTATATATAAAACTATCGTAAAACGATTTTTTGGGGCCCAATTTGTAACCCTTTCAAAATAACAAAATAAAGTTGAACTGAATTTAATTGAATTGAACTATACATATTATGAACAAGAGAGGGGGCGAGAGAGTGATGTTTGTGGTTAATTGCCTGTTCATTTTTTGTGGCTCTAGGAGGCCAGTAAAAAAATGCTTTCCCCCATATAATGTTAAGAATATGAGGAGCTGATCGATCTGACATTAAAAGTATACAAATAATTTTTAAGAAATAAATATATAACTGAAAAGTTGATTATAAAATAAATTATTTAAATATTTAAAAAAAATTTCTATAAGAAATCTAAAAGTGTTATATTTGGCGTTAAAATATTTTACTTCGGTATTGATTATTTTATTTCTAAAAGAATATTATAGCGGTTTAAAAGTTAGTTAATAATATTATCGCTAGTATATGATTTATGTTCTTTTCAAAATTCAAGTAATCTACCCTCTAACAATATTAGATGTTTATGTCCCTTACTCATTGCTTATCTAAGTGCTTTTCTTTTAGATGTCTTGTAATTCCGCAGAATGCTGTTGTTGTGATTTTTTTTTCTCTTTGTCTGTATTTGTCCAGGTTTGGCATTGGTAACATAGAGTTGGTAGGAAGATTGTGTTATAAATTGCTTTCTTAGTAGTTATTGATACATGTTTGTTCTATAGCATTGGTGTCATGTGTCCAATGAGTTGGTTTGCCTTATTGCTTCTATTTTCGATCTCGTCTTCTGATTTGCCATTTGATGATATTATACTTCCTCGTTACTTGAAATGCTTTACTTGTTTCAAGGAATGTTTAGGTGAATTGTTGTTTTTTCTTCGTTGGTTATAGCTATTATCTCTGTTTTATAATTATCTAAAAACTATATACTAATTTTCATGTTATGCTCCCTACAAATTTCGTGTAGACTTTTAATGTGGTCTTGTAATTCAGCTTCTGGTGCTATTAGTGCTTGGTTGTTCGCAAACAGGAGTTCTCAAAAGGTGTAATTTGCAGATGATTCTTCTTCTGTGTTCTTGTCATGCGGTGTTCTTGCGGTCTCTGTTTGGCTGGTTTCTTTGTATATGTTGCCTATATATGTTATGAATAAGAGTGAAGACAGGAGAGGGATGTGTGTGGTTAATTTCCTGTTCGTGTTTTTTTTTATTTTGTACATTTAGATATAATAATAAGAAAAGTAATAATACTGATAGTAGTAATAATAAGAATAATATAATTATAAGATTATTAATACCATCAATAAACACATTTACAGGTGTGATATCTTGTATGTCTAAATCGAGTTATTTGCTTCTTCTATAATATGTGCTATCTTCAGGCAAATATCTTACGGAATTTGCGCTTGTGGGACTAAGATTAGAATGTTTCAGACTTTTTGTTGATAAAAGTTGTTGGACAATTTCTTTGTTGAAAGTTCTGTAATTGTATAATGCTTTGTTTGTTATTGTCCCTTTGAGAGTTCTGTACTCCGCCAATAGAACAAGGAGGTTTGAGTGGGCGTCTTGTGTGGAGTAAGCAATGGAATGTATCATGATTGCTTTGTCAATTGGGAAGCACGGTCGGCGGTCCCCATAGTCTACGGTCTGTGGGCCTGGTAACAGAACATAATTAAGACATGTATATATGAACATTGACACGTCTTGCATCATATTATGGTCAATACTCTTTAAGAAATAATAATGGTTTATTCACATTACAAAGAATTAAAAGTCACGCTATCAAAAGATAAACCGTACACACTTGTAATTCATTGTTTAATAATGCATATTTTCTATTTGTTTATAAATTCCAGGAAATGAAAGAAAACTTTTCAACATTACAAAACACAGGAGTTGTTTCCCGTATAAGGTTTGTCGTGACAGAATTCATCATCAAGTGCCTTGCCAGCTGGCGTAGGCGTTCATGGCTCTCCACAGATCTCGGTCTCTGATGTTCTGGATCAACTCTGCTGATGATATTCCTCCATGCCACCGTCTCAATCCATCCAACATCATTTCTCTTGGTCTGCCTCTTTCCCCCTCGATCTTTCCAGTTGTCACGATATTCTCTAATGTCTCTCTTCTCATCACATGACCAAAGAAAACTGTTGGCCTCTTTATTATTGTTGTATATAATGTTCTAGTTTCATAAGCCTCGTTTAGACAATCCTTGTTATTTACTCTGGCAGACCAAGTAATTCGCAACATTCGTCTCAAAAACCACATCTCTGTTGCTTCTTAAGTTCTTCCTAATTTGTTCATTTACATTCCAAGATTCACTGTCATACAGGAAAACCTGGTTCTATACAGCATTTCAGCACTCTCTTTCTTACATTTGTTGATAGTGACTTATTGCATAAGATACCCTTCATTTTCTGAAATGCGGCTTTTGTGACAGAATTAGCTCCCTTAAATAGACAGTGCAGATTCTGAAAATTTATGAAACCACACAAATGCACCTTAGAAATGTGTGCAACATTCGAGAGAAGGCTACCTTGACTTCATTATATTACTGTGTCGTGTAGTTTTGATGTTCGCATTTTGCCCATGCCTTTATAATGCATATCTATCTTTTATATTGTTGCTGTTCTTTGTTATCCTTGAATGATGTGTGAATGAAATAATGTATGAAAAAGAGTGATAGAAGGGCAGAATGTTAGACGGGCCTGCGTGCCCAATTCTTTAACCCTTTGAAAATAAAGTTTGCTAGTTCGTTTATTCGTTCGTTCGTTCGTTCGTTCGTTCGTTCATTATAATAACATATTACTAAAAATACTGAAAAGCAAGATTCGAGGCAGGAGAAGAAGATGATGTAAGTCATAGCTTTACATTTGTCAATGTAGCTCTAAGCACAAAATGTTTGCCTACCCATGCTCTAACACAGTGGTTTTCAACCTTTTTTGGCCCGTGCCCCCCTTCACCATATTTTCAGAACGTCATTCCCCCCCCCCCCCCATCTTCCTATCAAACATTTGGCCCATGCCCCCGCCCCCCCCCCCTTTTTCACCGTATTTTCAGAACGTCATTTCCCCCTTTCATATTTCCCATCTGAAAATCCCCCCACCCCTATACAGATGTAAAAAATGTAAGGTAAATTTAATAGCACATACTAAAACAAGTCTAGACATCCACATAAAACATGATTTGTGGGTCTACTGACTTTATAACATGAATTTTAGAAGGATGAGACGTACTTAACTGTAAAGTATGAAGTGAAAAACAATATCAAGTAATCGGTTCTTGTATTAACGCGATCTTGAAATGGTCTTCATTACCCCCACCCCCCCCTCCCCCCCCCCCCCGAAACCCTAAAATTTCCCCCTGGGGGGGGGGATTCCCCATCGGTTGAGAACCACTGCTCTAACACATTTTCTATAAGTTCGATATCTACACGTTCAGTCATATGTTCAGGGTTATTTGTCATATCATTATACATGTCTCCCAGCACGCCTCCCATCTTTCTAATATATCGTTTGTTGTCTTCTGTTCAAGTAAACACATATGCGGGTGATTTGGCATCAGACCGCCTCGAGGTATTTTTAAGAAATGATATGGGTGCCGGTAGCTCAGAAAGGAATGGCAAACTACTGAATGTAAACTTGCCAAGAGATCACAACAGCAAAAAATGCTGGTGTAGAATGCGACATCCTGTAAAGAATATACAACAAACTTTTTTTTTCTGTTAAAGTATTGCCATTTCTACCATTACAAATATACCATTATGGTCTTCTTGTTATTCTGATTTTATTGAGCACAGCTTAATCTTTTCCTTAAACCTAGAGATGTTCTGTTATATTAGAAATATATTTACATATTGTTTCTTGGGGGAATCGAGGTAGAGCAACGGACACGTTGATAAACGTAATTTTTATACATTAAATAAACACTTGTCACGTACTGATAAGTGTAATTGCCACACAATTATAAACACGTGTCACACACGTTTCAGTCCCACACTGATAAAAAATTGTCACACACTGATTAAAAAATTGTCACACACTGATAAATAAACACTCATAAAAACGTGTCACCCACTGAAAAAACATGTCTGTCACAAACTGAGAAACGTGTGTATCACACGCCGATAAACACGTTTGGAACACACTGATAAACATTCACACACTGATTTTGTAGGCACTCTGTCTACATATTCGACTGAAAACTAATGAAATTTGCCATGGTCTTGATTTGTTACCTTCGTTTCGCAACATTATGTGCATAGTTGCCCACATACTGGTCTGAAAACCTTGTCCCTTAACGAACGTTTCAAACAGTCTTGATTGTTGTCCTTCCTCTGTCAATATCGTTGCAGATAGAATGTTGTATTCATCGAACTGAAACCATGATGAGATGACTCAAACTCTACATTACTTATAAGACAATCAACATTTCTTTGTCTTAAATGCACAACGATTAATAACATGTTTGCATTTCTCGTGGGTAATTACTATATCCTTCACTTTATCGAGGTGACTGAATAAGTGAAGCGTTAGGACCATTACATGTTGTATGCCTGAGTGCAGGAAGGAATGTATGAATAGTTGTTTCTTTCCCAGAGCGAACCACGAGAGTAGGCCTCGACCCCCTGTCCAATCGTGTTCAAGCAATAGTCCATCCCTCTTTGGTTTTCCCATCCAAGCGGATATCTGCTAGTTCCAACCGAAAACAAAAACAAATTACAAGGTAGATTTATTTTATTCCAATAAATATTGAACGGTTTTCATTCCATGAATAGTTTTTATGAAATAACGGAATCCATTTTGGCGCTGCAGTCGGCGTTATTTCTGGAGATCCTTATCTCTGATCCATGATTTACATTTTTGAAATAAACACAGAAATTGTTATCAAATGTACTTTTTAATTTTGAACTCATAGTTAAGTAAATGAAAATATTAGCACTTGCATTGATTCCTTCAAGCTGAAGCAAAATGGAGAAAACTGCTACGAGCAAGTTCTTCTGTTTGCCTGCATACGTCATTTCAGGGTATATGAGGACGAATATAAAAACAACAGTTCCAGGGGCGTAGCAGGAAATGAAGACAATGGAGATAATCGTGACCATTTTGACAACTTTGGTATCCCTGGTTGAAATAACTGCATGTTTCTGTGAAGATACAGACTGTTCCTTCCATTTTGAATTTTTGTTAAGAGCTTTTACCAGAATAACCGTACATATAGTGATGAAACAGAAGAATACTGTTGGCAGGATGTTATTTATCCAGAAAGCAACTGTTTGTATATATCCACTATGGCTAACTTTCCCAGCTCCCAGGATAGATTTGTTTCGGCGGGAATCAAACAACCAGACAACTCTTGTGGAATAGAACACAGGAATAGCAGACGAAAACATGAGAACATAGAGCATAACTATTAAGGTCACAGTTCTTCTGGGGGTGATGATTGATTTGATCTTCAGAGGAGCCGCAATACACAAACATCGCTCAAATGTGATCCAGGCCGTTATGCCGGTGGTCACTCTGGTGAAGATAATGTGCGTCCACACAAGAAAGTACATTAGTTGAGTAGGGTAGAATGTTGGGTCCATCTTCAATATTGATGGCATCCAACAAAGATTTGCAAAGAAGTGAAAAGACCAACGATGCAAAGTTAGAAATACTAAGTCCCAGAAGGCATTATATTGACCGCGTCTCGCAGACCTTGGCGTCCAAAGACAACGATGTTTAGCAGATTAGCAACCAGACCAAAGATGGTGATTCATTGCCCTAATCCCCATGTGTTTATCATGGTAAAATATGAAAGCTTCTTATCACTTATTAAAATAGTTTCTTCTTTGATACTTTTCATATTTGTAAATTCAGTGATATTACACATTTATACTGTTGTGCAGAAGTAACTGTTTCTTGCCAACGACTAAAATTATGTTGTTCTCTCAATGTCCTCTCAAATGTATCTAATATACCTCTTACCCTCATACCTGTCAACCGCAGAACACGCTAGTACAAAGGAGACATGCTCAAAGAATTAAGCAATCAGCTACAACCTGCAATGACGAGAATCCTTCATTGTAGCAGAATACCACAAAACAATCTGAAACCAAAACACAAGTATATGTAGATCCCAGGAGTAAGAATAAATAAAAGAATATACACTGAACATCTCATAATGTAGAAGTTGCATTGCAATACTAAACACCATCATAATGTAAAAGATTCATTGCAATAATAAACATCATCATAATGTACAAGTTCATTTGCCGTACTAAACATCTCATAATGTAGAAGTCCCATTGCAACACTCACCATCTCATAATGTAGAAGTTCTACTGCAATACTAAACATATCATTCGATTGCAATACTAAACATGTCATAATGTAGCAGTTCCATTGCAATACTAAACACCATCATAATGTAAAAGTTTCATTGCAATACTAAACATCTTAAATGTAGAAGTTCCATTGCAATACTAAACACCATCATTATGTAAAAGTTTCATTGCAATACTAAACATCTTAAATGTAGAAGTTCCATTGCAATACTAAACACCATCATAATGTAGAACATCCATTGCAACACTAAGCATCATCATAATGTACAAGTTCCATTGCAATACTTAACACCTTCATAATGAAGAAGTTTCATTGCCATACTAAACATCTCAAATGTAGAAGTCCCATTGCAATACTAAACACCATCATAATGTAGAAGTTCCATTGCAATAATAAACACCATCATAATGTAGAAGTTCCATTGCAATAATAAACACAATCATAATGTAGAAGTTCCATTGCAATACTAAACATCATCATAATGTAAAAGTTCCATTGCAACATTAAACATCTCATAATGTACAAGGTCCATTGCAATAATAAACACCATCATAATGTAGAAGTTCGATTGCAATACTAAACACCATCATAATGTAGACGTTCCATTGCAATACTAAACATCATCATAATGTAGAAGTTTCATTGCAATACTAAACATCTCAAAATGTAGACGTTCCATTGCAATAATAAACATCATCATAATGTAGAAGTTCCATTGCTATACTAAACACCATAATTATGTAGAAGTTCCATTGCAAAACTAAACATCATCATAATATAGAAGTTCCATTGCAAAGCTAAACAAGCCGTCCTGTCTCCTATCTCCTGCAGCTTCGTCTATGTTCTGAATCCCCACTGAGACATACGACCTCACACAACTCATGCCAAGCCGTCTTATCTTCTGTCTCCTGCAGTTTCCTCTGTGTTCTGCCCATATTATTGGTCCCTACTTTAATGGGCCGGTGTTGTGACCTAGTGAACAGTGAACAGTTTCACAATTTCCCGACATACTGAGTCGAGGGCTCAAATTCAGCCGTAGACGATGTAGAAGTCATAACGTCTGATGGGAGATGCCGTGAAGAAATTAGAACAAGAATCGCCATGGCTTAGGCAGTCTTTTTACAAGATGAAAAACATACTGACCAATAAAATGATGTCATGTGCAACGAGAAAAAGAGTGTTGAGGTGCTGCATAGAACCTTTTCTTTTGTATGGATGTGAAGCATGGACAATAAGTAGACAAACTGGAAAACATCTGATGGCTGTGGAAATATGGTTTCTGAAGAGAGTGCAAAGGATACCATGGACAAACAGAAAAACCAATGACCAAGTCCTACAAGAAACAAATGAAAACCGTAAACTGATTAGAGAAATGAGACGTAGACAGTCACATTTTTTTGGGATCACGTTATGAGAAGAAATGACTTGGAGAACTTGGTGGCTACTGGCAAGATCGAGGGAAAGAGAACAAGAGGAGGACAGAGAAGTAAATATCCGGATGGCTTGGCCACGTTGTATGGTCGAGACAAGAACACTGAGCTAATCCACGATTCTGGTGATCGAGTGAGATGGCAAAATATGACCGTCTACGCCTACCGGCATGGCACATGATGATGATGATGATGATGATGATGAAAAAGCAAACACCCCCCCCCCCCTCCCTCAGCTGTGTCAATGTTATGGGCGTCGAGCTTTCAGAAAGCAACGAAAATCTACTAAATATTAAAATTGCCCTGTAAATCACACAGCCAAAACATGCTAGAATGATTTATTTAGTACGATAGTTGGTGTATAATATTAAATTCCCGTTATTTAGGAGAGAGATGTGGATTGTTATCGCCCTTGGAGTCAAAAATGGAGTGTTCTAAACCTTCAGATATTGTGCCGGAGAGATACGGATTCTGGGTTCTCTCCTAATGTCTGGATTAGTTCCCTGCGTATATTGACACATCCAGGTGACTTTCTATTCTTCGGACGTCTCATTGCTGATCGTACATCTTTTTATAACACAAGGTTGGGCAAACTACGGCTTGCGGGCTGCATGCGGCCCGGTATCTGATATTATGTGGCCCTCGAGGGCATTTAGAATTAATTTTTCTTTAAAACTTCGTTTTCAATCTATTTTGTTGAATTTTACAGAATTTTATGTACCGTTATGATTGTTTTAACATTTTTGATAAAATTTCTTTCTAATTTTCTATTTTTATAACCATTCCTTGACCTTCGAAATGTAATGCTAAAATGCGAATTTCTCGATTTTAATATAGAGACGTATTTATCGACATGTAAAAATTTAATAAGGATGATTTGATGAAAAACAGATATTTCTCTGGCGAATAAAACGATTTATTTTACAAAAAAAAAAAAAATAAAAAAAAAAAAATAAAAAATAAATAAATAAAATTAAAATAAAAATAAATAAATTTAAAGTGTTTTTCTGTTATAAATTATTTCCACATTTTCAATGTTCAAATTAATTTACTTGTTTTAGCAGTCTTGATATATTTCTGAATTTTATTCTGAGTTTAATCCTTGTTTTCCGATTATTTTATTTTCATACACAGCCAAAAGTAGGTTTCTTTTCATTTCCTTTATAAAATGTTGTAAAAATCTAACTCAGAATTTTATTAAATCTATGAGTGTCACTAAAACACGTAAGAATGAAGATGAATGTCGTGATTTTAATGATGAATGGACAACTAAGTACTGTTTTATAAAAGTTGGTAGCAAATCTGTTTGCTTGTTGTGTCGTGAGTCAGTGGCTGTCTTCAAGGAGTACAATTTAAAAACGACATTATCTAACAAAACATTCAGATTTCGGATACAATTTAACAACCGAAGAGAGGGAAAGCGAATGCCTGGAGTTGGTGAAAAATTTGGAGAAACAGCAAACTGTTTTCACAAAACAGTCTTCAATTCAAGATGCAGCAACAAAAGCTAGTCTTGTGCTGTCACACAGAATTTGAAAATGGAACAATCCATTTTCTGATGGCGAGTTCATCAAAGAACGTTTCCTAGATGCAGCAAACATTATGTCTCCAGAACAAAAAAAAACAAAAAAAAAAAAAAAAAAAAAAAAAACAAACACACACACACACATACACACAAATTTACAAATTTGACAACATTACTTTATCAAGGAGAATTGTGGTAAGACGTATTGAGAGGATCAGTGACACTTTGATGCATAAACTTCAAGATATAAGTAAACAATTTTTGTGGTACTCTCTTGCACTGGATGATAGTATTGATGTACATGATACTGCCCAATTATTAATATTTATATGTGGAATAAACACTTCTTTCAAACTCACGAAAGAGTTACCGAGTGTTGAGTCACTCATAGCCACAACCACAGGCCATGATATATTCAATGTTGTTACTAACTGTATTGAAAGAACTGGGTTGGTTTGGAAGACGGCAAGTGATACAACTGACGGAACTCTTGTTTTGACTGGAAAAAATGTAGGTCTGGTAAAGTTGATTAGAGATAAGATTAAAGCAGAATATCTTGACCACATGTTATTACCACTTCACTGTGTGATCCATCAAGAAAGTATGTGTAAACTGTTTTGAATATCAAGCATGTTATTGACTCAGTTGTCAGTGTCATCAACCTCATCAGATCAAGATGTCTTAAACACAGATAGCTCAAGGCATTACTTGACGATTTGGAAACTGAACATTCCGATGTCTTGTACCACACGAATGTTCAATGGCTGAATCTCGGCAAGATGTTGAGGCGAGTGTGGGACATCAGAGAAGAAATAGTGATGATCCTAGAGATAAAGGACATTGAATGTGACTTTAATACTAACATTGTCAATAAAGAGTGGAAGTTAGACTCTATGTTTGCCATTGAAATTATGGAAAAGTTAAATAAACTGAATGTCAAACTTCAGGGCAATGGTGTGTTTGCACATGAATTGTATGTACATGTAAAATCATTTCAGGCAAAACTCTCACTGTTATCCAGACAAGCAAGTGAAAAAAAGTTTTTATCACTTCCCTTTGCTGATATAAGAAACAATTTCTGGTTAAACGACTGAAAAGTACAAAGCCCAATTAGATGCATTGACTGAAGAATTTGGATGGAAATTCCAGGATTTCAAGAACTTAGAGCTACAGTTCAATATTCTCAGGTCCCCTTTTAGTGCAGAAGCTGATACAGCCACAGAGGACATACAGTTGGAGCTGCTTGTCTTACAAGCAGATCATGACATGAAAGAGAAATTCAAGTCGGATGGTTTGCTGGATTTCTATGGATCTTTATCAGAAGAATCATTTCCCAACTTAAAAACTTTGCAGCTAAACTTTTATCATTGTATCATTCAACATACATTTGCGAACAAGCATTTCCTTGCTTGAAGATCAACACATCTAAGAACAGGTCTTTATTGTCGGACTGCAACTTGCATGCTGTCATGCGAATTTCAACAAGTATATTTGTCCCAATATTAAAGAATGGTTTCAAAAATTGCAAGCAGTTACATACATCTTATTAGAAATCAACAATAGTAGTGACAATGTAGTAAGTTTGTGTCTAAATTAAAGCCATTTAATTTAATAAAATAAGAAACAATTTATGATAATCAATTAATCAATCAAGTGCCGTCTCCACAATGAAGGTTGGCTGCAATGGATCTCCAACACTGTCTGTCTCTTGCCTTGACTGTACATTCTGTCAGGCTGATGTTCGCCCATCTCTTGATGTTATCTTCACACTTGTATCGTTGTCTACCTCTTTCTCGCTTCCCTCAACCTTGCCCTCCAGTATGGTTTTTATAAGAGTATCATGTCTTTTAACATGGCCGAAATGTTTCACTTGCTTCCTCTTTATTTCTTTCATCGACTCTCTCTCCATTCCCTGTTTTTCTAGAACCTCTGCATTTGATTGTTTTTGTTTCCATGAAATACGACATATTCGTCTGTGTATCCACATCTCCAGGGCTTCTATGCGACTTTCTAGTTGCTTGTTCAGTGTCCAAACTTCCGCGCCATACAGTGGCATCGAATGTACGTAGCATTTGACAATTCTCATTTTTAATGCGTTATTAATCTCTCTAGATGGTAATACTAATTTCATGCTGTTGAAAGCATTTTTAGCCATTCCTATTCTCTGTTTCATTTCTATTTCACTTCTGCCATCGTTTATTTGTATATGTCCAAGATAGGAGAAACTTGTTACTTCTTCTAATTTCTCCCCGTTTACTGTGATGTTCATTGATGACCTTTCCTTTTCACTGCTAATTATCATAGTTTTTGTTTTGTGGATGTTGATATCTAAGCCACATTCTGCTCTGTTTATTATAATAAAAAATTGTAAATCTTGTTAACAAATAAGTAAAAGGTTTTGTCCATATTGTAAAATATAATGTATTGGTAAAATAAAATTGCAATAATTAGTTATTTATACTGTTAACCTATAAATAATTCATAATTACTTATTGTGATAGGCTGATGTAAATAAAGTGGACATAATATATATGCGACCCCCCAATAGCTTTACATTTGTCAATGTCCTACGCACAAAAAATTTGATCACCCATGCTTATTTGGTGTCATTTGCACCGGATTTTTCTCCGGTGAATAAAATGATTTATTTTGCATGAAAATATAAAATTTTAAAGTGTTTTGCTGTTATAAATTATTTTCACATTATTTACAATGTTGAAATTAAATTTATTTGTTGTAGTAGTCTTGATATATTTCTGAAATATATATTGAGTTTACTCCTTGCTTTCCGAAAATGTATTTTCTCACACAGCCGGAAGTAGGTTGTGTTGCATTTCCTTTTCAAAGTAGTGTAAAGTTCTAACTGTTAGAATTTTATTAAAACAATGAGTGTCACTAAAAATCGTAAGTTTGAAGATGAATGCCGTGGTTTTAATGATGAATGGACAACTGAGTACTGCTTTATAAAAGTTGGTAGCAAAGCAGTTTGCTTGTTGTGTCATGAATCAGTGGCTGTCTTCAAGGAGTACAATTTAAAAAGACTTTGTCAAAGAAAACATTCCGATTTCGGATACTATTTAACAACCAGCAAACTGTTTTCACTTAACAGTCTTCGATTCAAGAAGCAGTAACAGAAGCTAGTCTTGTTCTGTCACACATAATTGTAAAACAGAACAAGCCATTTTCTGATAGCGAATTCATCCAGGAATGTTTGCTAGGTGCAGCAAACATTATGTGTCCAGAACAAAAATTTAAAAAAAAAAAATGACATAATTACTTTATCAAGAGGAACTGTGGTCAGACGTGTTGACAAGACCAGTGACAATTTGATGCATAAACTTCAAGATGCAAGTAAACAATTGTTAAACAACATGATACTGCCCAATTATTGATTTTATACGTGGAATAAACACTTCTTTCAAACTCATTGAAGAGTTACTGAGTGTTGAGTCATTCAAAGCCACAAACACTGACCATGATATATTCAATACTGTTGCTAATTGTATTGAAAGAACCGGGTTGGTTTGGAACATGATGGCAAATGCTACAACTGACTGAGCTCGTGCTTTGACTGAAAAAAAAATGTAGGTCTGGTAAAGTTGATAAGTGATAAGCTTAAAGCAGAATATCCTGACCACACAGTATTACCACTTCACTGTGTATTCCATCACGTAAGTCTTTGTAAAACTGTTTTGAATATCAAGCATGTTATTGAACCAGTTATCAGTGTCATCAACCTCATCAGATCAAGAGGACTTAATCACAGACAGTTCAAGGTATTACTTGACGATTTGTAAACTGAACATTCCGATGTCCTATACCACACCAATGTTCGATGGCTGAGTCTCGGCAAGGTGTTGAGGCGAGTGTGGGAACTCAGAGAAGAAATAGTGATGTTCCCAGAGATGAAGGGCATTGCATGTGACTTTAATACTAACATTGTCAATAAAGAGTGGAAGTTAGACTTTATGTTTGCCAATGAAAATATGAAAAAGTTAAATAAACCGAATGTCAAACTTCAGGAAAATGGGAGTGTTTGCACATGAATTACATGTACATGTAAAATAATTTCAGGCAAAACTCTCACTGATCTCCTCCAGATAAGCAAGTGAAAAAAGGTTTTGTCACTTCCCTTTCCTAAAACAAGAAACAATTTCTGGTGAAATGACTGAAAAGTACAAAATCCAATTAGATGCATTGACTGAAGAATTTGGATGGAGATTCCAAGATTTCAATAACATAGAGCCACAAGTCAATATTCTCAGGTCCCCTATTAGTGCAGAAGCTGATACAGCCACAGAGGACATACAGTTGGAGCTGCTTGACTTACAAGAAGATCATGACCTGAAAGAGAAATTCAAGTCAGATGGTTTGCTGGATTTCTATAGTTCTTTATCAGAAGAATCATTTCCCAATATGAGAAACTGTGCAGCTAAACGTTTATCAATGTTTGGAACAACATACATTTGCGAACAAGCATTTTGTTGCTTGAAGATTAACATATCTAAGAATAGGTCATTATTGTCGGACTGCAACTTGCATGCTGTCATGCGCATTTCAGCAAGTAAACTTGCTCCAGATTTAGAGAATGTTGTCAAAATTTGCAATCGGTTATATACATCTAATT
Source organism: Cepaea nemoralis (assembly GCA_014155875.1). Lineage (NCBI taxonomy): Eukaryota > Metazoa > Mollusca > Gastropoda > Stylommatophora > Helicidae > Cepaea > Cepaea nemoralis. Next base: position 418,891 of record JACEFZ010016705.1, read on the forward strand.
AGAAATCAACAATAGTAGTGACAATGTAGTCAGTTTGTGTCTAAATTAAAGCCATTTAATTTAATAAAACAAAACAATTTATTATAATAAAAAAATTGTACATCTTGTTAACAAATTAGTAAAAGTTTGTGTCCATATTGTAGAATATAATGTATAAGTAAAATAAAATTGCAATAAAGAGTTATTTATACTGTTTAATAACCTATAGATAATTCATAATCACTTATTGTGATAGTTTGCTGTAAACAAAGTGGACATAATATATATATATATATATATATATATATATATATATATATATATATATATATATATATATATATATATATATATATATATATATATATATATATATATATACCTATAAAACAAAACAATTTATTATAATAAAAAAAATTGTACATCTTGTTAACAAATTAGTAAAAGTTTGTGTCCATATTGTAGAATATAATGTATAAGTAAAATAAAATTGCAATAAAGAGTTATTTATACTGTTTAATAACCTATTCATAATCACTTATTGTGATAGTTTGCTGTAAACAAAGTGGACATAATATATATATATATTATCGGCTCCATGGCCTAGGGGTTAGCAGCTTTCTCCGCTAACCCCGAATACTCTCGTCGCGTCACGTGACGAGAATTAGCAGTGGTTCGAATTGCAAAAGTGACTTATGAGAGTATGGAGCCGGTCGCTCAGAAAGTCGTGGCGTGCTGATGAGCGTAATCTAGCCTAGGAATCAACATACAGCTGAAAGATGCTGGTGTTGACCGCAATATCCTGAAACAGGATGGAAACGCGAAAAAAAAATAAAAATTTATATATATATGCGGGACCCCCCCCCCCCCCTCCCCACACACACACCCAATAGCTTTACATTTGTGAATGTGGCCCTACGCACACAAAGTTAGGCCACCCACGATCAGTTGGTGTAATTTGCAAATGGTTCTTCTTCTGTGTTCTCATTATGCAGTGTTCTTGCGGTCTCTGTTTGGCTAGTTTGCTTACTATATATACTATGAACAAGAGATGGGGCAGGAGAGGGATGTGTGTGATTATTCCCTGTTCAGTTTATGTGGCTGTAGGAAGCCAGTAAAAAATGTTTTTCCCCCACATAGGGGTAAGAAATTGGAAACGAAGGACGACTTACATTGAAAGATTACAAATCTAATTTAAGACTTGATTCTATAACTGAAAAGTTGATTATGAAATGTAATTATGCAAATATGTAAACATGCTTTGTAAGAAATCTATAAGTACTACTTTGTTATTAACATTTTCCTTCCGTACTGATTAATTTAGTTCTAAAAAAATATAGAGGCTTTTAAAAGTTAGTTAATAATATTATCTCTAGTATATGATTTATGTTTTTTTTAAACTTTAAGTAATCTCCCCTGCAATAATATTAGATGTTTATGTCCCCTACTCATTGCTTATCAAAGTGATTTTCTTTTAGATATCTTGCAATTTCGCAGAATGCTGTTGTTGTGATTTTTTTTCTTCTCTTTTTCTGTCTTTGACCAGGTTTGGCATTGGTAACATAGAGTTGGTAGGAAGATTGTGTTATAAAGTGCTTTATTAGTAGTTATAGATACATATTTGTTCTTTAGTATTGGTACCATTGTTGGCATTGGTAACCTAAAGTTGGTAGAAAGATTCAGATTGTGTTATAAAGTGCTTTATTAGTAGTTATAGATACATATTTGTTCTTTGGTATTAGTGCCATTTGTCCAATGAGTTGGCTTGCCTTATTCCATCAGTTTTCGATCTCGTCTTCTGATTTGCTATTTTATGATATAATACTTCCTAGGTATTTGAAACGTTTTACTTGTTTCAAGGGATGTTCGTTTAGGTGAATTGTTGTTGTTTTGTCTTCTTTAGTTATAGTCATTATCTCTGTTTTATAATTATAAAAAATCTATAATTATACCAATGTTCATGTAATGTTCCCTAAACATTTCGCTTAGATTATTGATATGGTCTTGTAATTCAGCTTCTGGTTTTGCTATTAGTGCTTGGAAGTCCGCAAACAGGTCTATGGTGTTCTGGATCAACGCTGCTGATGATAATCCTCCATGCCACCGTCTGAATCCATCCAGCACCATTTCTCTTAGTCTGCCTCATTTCCCCTCGATCTTTCCAGTTTTCACGATGTTTTCCAAAGTCTCTCTTCTCATCACATGACCAAAGAAAGCTGTTTGTCTCTTTCTTATTGTTGTATATAATGTTCTAGTTTTATTAGCCTCTTTCAGGCAATCATTGTTAGTTACTCTGGCAGTCCAAGGAATTCGCAACATTCGTCTCAAAAACTACATCTCCATTGCTTCTTAAGTTCTTCCTAATTTGTTCATTTACATTCCAAGATTCACTGCCATACAGCAATATGGGTTCTAATTTAGCATTGCAGCACTCTCTTTCTTACATTCATTGAAAGTGACTTATTGCATAAGATACTCTTCATTTTCTGAAATGCGGCTTTTGTGACAGAATTAGCTCCCTTACATAGACAGGGCAGATTCTGAAAATTTATGAAGCCACACAAATGCACCTTGGAAATGTGTGCAACGTTGGAGAGGAACCTACGTTGATTTCATTATAATAACATATTACTAAAAATACTGAAAAGCAAGACCCGAGGCAAGAAACAAATGAAGATCGTAAACTGATTAGAGTCATTAGACGTAGACAGTCAAAATCATTTGGGCATGTCATTAGAAGAAATGAATTGGAGAACTTGGTGACAACTGGCAAGATCGAAGGGAAGAGACCAAGGGGAAGACCTAGAAGCAAATACCTGGATGGCTTGGCCACGTGACATGGTCGAGACAGGAACACAGAGCTGATCCACGACGCTGGTGATCGAGTGAGATGGCAGAACATGACCGCCCACGCTTACCGGCATGGCACATGATGGATGGATGGAGGCAAGAGAAGAAGATGGTGTAAGTCATAGCCTTACATTTGTCAATGTGGCTCTACGCACAAACAGTTTGCCTACCCATGCTCTATCACATTTTCTATAAGTTCGATATCTACACGTTCAGTTATATGTTCATGGTTATTTGTCATATCATTATACATGTCTTCAAGCACGCCTCCCATCTTTCTAATATATCGTTTGTTGCCTTCTGTTCAAGTAAACACATGTGCGGGGAATTTGGCATCAGACCGCCTCGAGGTTTTTTTAAAAAATGGTATAGGTGCCGGTAGCTCAGAAAGGAATGGCAAACTACTGAATGTAAACTTGTCAACAGATCACAACAGCAAATAATGCTGGTGTAGAATGCGATATCCTGTAAAGGATATACAACACACTTTTTTTGTTTCTGTTAAAGTATTGCCATTTCTACCACTAAAAAAAAAATTCCATTATGGTCTTTTTATTATTCTGATATTATTGAGCACGGCTTCATCTTTTCCTTAAACCTAGAGATTTTCTGTTTTATTAGAAATATATTTACATATTGTTTCTTAGGGGAATCGAGGTAGAGCAACGGACACGTTGATAAACGTAATTTTCACACATTAAATAAACACTTGTGACACATTGATAAGCGTAATTGCCACACACTTACAAACACGTGTCACACACTGATAAATACGTGTCAAACACTCATAAAAACATGTCACCTACTGAAAAAAATGTCTGTCACAAACTGAGAAACATGTGCATCACACGCCGATAAACACGTTTGGAACACACTGATAAACATTCACACACTGATTTTGTAGGCACTCTGTCTACATATTCGACTGAAAACGAATGAAGTTTGCCATGGTCTTGATTTGTTACTTTCGTTTCGCAACATTATGTGCATAGTTGTCCACATACTGGTCTGAAAACCTTGTCCCTTAACGAACATTTGAAACAGACTTGATTGTTGTCCTTCCTCTATCAATATACGTTGCAGATAGAATGTTGTATTCATCGAGCTGAAACCATGATGAGATGACTCAAACTCTACATTACTTATAAGACAATCAACATTTCTTTGTCTTAAATGCACAACGATCAATAATGTGTTTGCATTTCTCGTGAGTAATTACTGCCATGACGGGCACACACCAAGAAGAAGATACATAAGGAAAGAAACGGGATTTCCAAAAGAACATACCAAACTAAACCATTGGCACGAAAACCAAGAGAAACCTTCGACGTCAGAGGACAACAAGTAAACAGACGTGAGATTCTTCTGCGGAGTGGATGCGTTTTCGTGGAGCCCGTGCTCGATGAAGAGAGGGATGCGATGATTGCAAGGCTTGACGAATAGATAACAGGAGGAAGAATCTATTGAAGGATATGATCAATGAAAGGACCGAACCTACACCAATCCTGAATTTTGAAACGGCGGATTAGAAGATTGTACGTCAAGGTGAAACTGGATAGTGTTAGGGAAGTTTCATAGATACTAGGTTAAACCTCGACCCTGTATAAAGGGCGTGTTAACAGTATAGAAGACTATTGCCTATTGTTATTATTCGGCACACCATTAAACGTGTGACATCATTCACCGGATTGCGTAAATCTGTTTCTGCATTCGTTTCATGAATTCAAGGTGAATGTTAAATGTTACATTTTCTCTGTTGACGAGTCACTGCGATCGATGTTCAATTCTACATTCAATTGTCAATGAAGTAACATCAAGGCAATTACTACATCCTTCACTATATCGTGGTGACTGAATAAGTGAAGCGTTAGGACCATTACATGTTGTATGCCTGAGTGCAGGAAGGAATGTATGAATAGTTGTTTCTTTCCCAGAGCGAACCACGAGAGTAGGCGTCGACCCCCTGTCCAATCGTGTTCAAGCAATAGTCCATCCCTCTTTGGTTTTCCCATCCAAGCGGATATCTTCTAGTTCCAACTGAAAACAAAAACAAATTACAAGGTAGATTTATTATATTCCAATAAATATTGAGCGGTTTTCATTCCATGAATAGTTTTTATGAAATAACGGAATCCATTTTGGCGCTGCAGTCGGCGTTATTTCTGGAGATCCTTATCTCTGATCCATGATTTACATTTTTGAAATAATTACAGAAATTGTTATCAAGTGTACTTTTGAACTTTGAACTCATAGTTAAGTAAATGAAAATATTAGCACTTGCATTGATTCCTTCAAGCTGAAGCAAAATGGAGAAAATTGCTACGAGCAAGTTCTTCTGTTTGCCTGCATACGTTATTTCAGGGTATATGAGAACGAATATAAAAACAACAGTTCCAGGGGCGTAGCAGGAAATGAAGACAGTGGAGATAATCGTGACCATTTTGACAACTTTAGTATCTCTGGTTGAAATAACTGCATGTTTCTGTGAAGATACAGACTGTTCCTTCCATTTTGAATTTTTGTTAAGGGCTTTTACCAGAATAACCGTACATACAGTAATGAAACAGAAGAATACTGTTGGCAGGATGTTATTTATCCAGAAAGCAACTGTTTGTATATATCCACTATGGCTAACTTTTCCAGCTCCCAGGATAGATTTGTTTCGGCGGGAATCAAACAACCAGACAACTCTTGTGGAATAGAACACAGGAATAGCAGACGAAAACATGAGAACATAGAGCACAGCTATTAAGGTCACAGTTCTTCTGGGGGGTGACGATTGACTTGATCTTCAGAGGAGACGCAATACACAAACATCGCTCAAATGTGATCCAGGCCGTTATGCCGGTGGTCACTCTGGTGAAGATAATGTGTGTCCACACAAGAAAGTACATTAGTTGAGTAGGGTAGAGTGGCAGGTCCATCTTCAATATTGATGGCGTCCAACAAAGATTTGCAAAGAAGTGAAAAACCAACGATGCAAAGTCAGAGATACTAAGTCCCAGAAAGCTTATATTGACCGCGTCTCGCAGACCTTGGCGACCAAAGACAACGATGTTTAGCAGGTTAACAACCAGACCAAAGATGGTGATACACTGCCCTAATCCCCATGTGTTTATCATGGTAAAATATGAAAGCTTCTTATCACTTATTAAAATAGTTTCTTCTTTGATACTTTTCATATTTGTAAATTCAGTTATATTAAACATTTATACTGTTGTGCAGAAGTAACTGTTTCTTGCCAACGACTACAATTATGTTGTTCTCTCAATGTCCTCTCAAATGTATCTAATATACCTCTTGCCCTCATACCTGTCAACCGCAGAACACGCTAGTACAAAGGAGACATGCTCAAAGAATTAAGCAATCAGCTACAACCTGCAATGACGATAATCCTTCATTGTAGCAGAATACCGCAAAACAATCTGAAACCAAAACACAAGTATATTTAGATCCCAGGAGTAATAATAAATAAAAGCATATACACTAAACACCATCATAATGTAGAAGATACATTGCAATACTAAATATCATTATAATGTTTAAGTTCCATTGCAATACTAAACATCTCATAATGTAGTAGTTCCATTGCAATACTAAACATCATCATAATGTAGAAGTTCTATTGCAATACTAAACATCATCATAATGTAGAAGTTCCATTGCAATACTAAACACCATCATAATGTAAAAGTTCCATTGCAATACTGAACATCTCATAATGTAGTAGTTCCATTGCAATACTAAACATCATCATAATATAGAAGTTCCATTGCAATACTAAACATCTCATAATGTAGTAGTTCCATTGCAATACTAAACATCATCATAATGTAGAAGTTCTATTGCAATACTAAACATCATCATTGTCATGAGTTAAACGCTGATCCCTGCTTCCTCTACAATGATATTGACCTGACGTTTAACTGCTAGAGCTAAATGGTACAATCACATGTAGGACGGCCTCACTCTGCTGACTCCAACATACATCCAACAACAAAGTCTTTTGAGTGAACTGAAATATAATTTATCGCAGGCAACTTCAACAGCAAACGTGAGCGAGTGAGCGCATCCAGTCTTGAGTCTTTCGCACTGCACTTTCGCTCTTGCTTCTCCATCGCTATTCATCTATCTAGACTGTGTGGATATTTGGGCACCAAGCGGGCCACCTGCCATGATAATGAATGTACAACAAACGCCTACCTTCCACTGTCATATAGGGAATACGATATATGCCAGCGACCGTGGCCTCAGGCTAGCCAGGAGTACCTGTAGTCAATTGCCGGACACACCTAGAGCGACTTCATGTGGACACTGAGGATTGGCAACATCATAAAGGCCGGTATTCTGTGTGGTGTTGAAGCACGTCCTAGCTTGTCCTTGCTGGATCACCAAACTAAAGCTTAAGCCGTTACGGTGTTAGGTGACGTCATCCTATGACGTCTCAATTGCGTTCAATGTTGGTGTCACAATGTTCACCATTTGTGACACCCGTTATCTTCTTCTTTGATGCGCTAACTCATCAATTGCCTGCCTCACTGTCATTTACTACATGACAGCTTTGCCCCCTCTACAATGAAAATGATCGTTAGACCATTTTCTCTGTTATCTTGACATGCAAGCAAATGATGTCCACGACGTAAATTACATCCTATTGTGATCGATAACGCATTCACCGTCCTTGGAACTTAGTTTGTCAATGTGAACCAATCTAGATCGTGGGATATTGAACACCGGACTAAAATACAAGTCCCGAACACCGCCACCTCTACATTCTATAAATGATCCCTGAGATGTTATCGCGTTAACATGCCCGACTACTTGTAACTAAACTAAGGCTCAAACACCGCCAGCTCATATTAAGATCTGTTATCGCGTATATATGTTGACACCTTAAAACTACTAACGGTCTCTATATCCCCGAGTGCCGTCAGTTAAATAAAAACACCATCCAGTGTTGCATACCCAACGATCACATGATCCGTAGTCGACAACTGATTGTCCTGGACGTGAATACCTATCTCCACACAACTCCAAGTCGACCTGGTACACCATCATTTCTTTTCGTTGCATCATGTCGATAAGGAAAATTATTCTCAATATAACTGTGTTATATATCTATAATGTGTTGTTCATTTGTTATATGTATGTATATATCCTATAATGTGTATTGTTACTATATGTTTGTGTCTATTACTTTTCTTTCATTCCTTTCTCTTCATTCGTCCATCATGAAAATGATACATATATGATGATTAGTTAACACAAAACATATTATTGACATTAATAACCACAACACATTAATGTACTGATAATTAAAATAACCAATATCAGTCATCCTAATCGTTATAAACACCAAAAAAAAAAAAAAAAAATAAATATATATATATATATATAACCATAACATTAAAAAAAAATAAACATTTTTACTTAAAACAACCAATATTATTTAAAATATACCTACTTAATTAACTATCATATATCTACCTATCACCTGAAATCCAAACTGTTAATCGATACTGTCATCACTTCCGTGTGTATTAAATCTGTTGCTTATTTTCAAAGACTAAATTACCCAAATCAAATTAAAAGTATATCTATTAGGCAAACTACTAACAATACTACCACGCTGGCTTGTCAAAGCGTGAAGCCAACTTAATTGATCATGTCATCTCCACAGTACGTGAAACTTTTCATCTGTCTCTGATACTACCACTCTGGCCTGTCCAAGAATGCAGCAATCTTAATTGATCATGCCAGGTTCGCATCTCGTGACACTTTTTCACCTGTCTTTCTTTCTCCCAGAGTACAAGACAAGATGTAGTATTTTCCTACAACCTTGTGGAAGAATGTACACGCCAGACAGTAAACAGGTACCATCCACCACCACACCATTATTTGCTCCGAAAATGATCTTAGGACTGATCATTGAATGTGCTTCTCAAGCATCAGCAAACATTTTCCAATAACTTGATAGTCGACCAATCCAATCGATTTGATAACGAATTCTGTTCGTACTCGAATCCTATGACTTTGACACCTTTAGGCACGTTGCCTGTCATCAATCCCTGAAGTGGATCGTAATTGATGTTGGTGTCATTTGTATGAAACTATATGTATCCTGATTCGATCGCACTGACTGTTATTTCCAAGAAATAAATGATGATGACTGATAAACTGAAGACACAATACGAACAACGAGGATGTGCCAACTGGTCTCCTCACATTCGACAAATGTCAGAGACGATTCTCCGCCTTCATACTTCTGACATCTTGAGGATTCCAGCGTTGACCAATAAACATTCGTATATAACTGTCGTTGTCCAATATTCCTCTGTAACGATCTGTCGTTGTCCAATAATCCTTCTTATCGATCTGTCGTTGACCAATATTCCTCTGTACCAATCTGTCGTTGTCCAATAACAGGCTCTGAGAATCTTCCGAAGAAATCAGCACTCACTCATTGCCAATAGTCCCAAGTAGAGCTAGGTCTGTATCAAAACAAAACGGCAGCTTCCAAAACAGACGAGGCAATCTGAAATCACACTCCTGTGATCTGGATAACACGATGAGAACCGAGAGTTCTCTGGGTGGGCAACGATTGGAGCGATACTGTAACCATATATATGCAACGATAAAATTACACTCCTAACACTGAGTGTACCATTTCCAGATGATCGAAACTGGTACCGATGCTCTCTCAAACATGAAAAACTACTTCCCCATGCCCATGATTGGTGTTAACCTCTAACGGTTAACGATTGACAAAATGACGATACAAATGAACGACTGAGGATGCGCCATATGGTCACCAGCAACCTAGACCGGCATGATCCTCACAAACACAGATGTGTTGCGTGTTAGTGCATGCATGACTGTGTGTTCTGTATTCATTCTTTATGCTGAGAATATGACCGTTATAATGTCATTCAATCCTGTCTCCATAATCTGATATTCCCTCGGCTTTCAATTATTAATCTGTTTGCAGCCAATGTCTCAAAAACATTACTGCCTCAAACAAAGATGAAATCAACTGACTGTGTCTCTGTATCGTATCCGTACAATATTGACCTTGTGACTGTAACCGTTATCCTTGACTCACTGACGACCTTACTGTGCACGATCGTTTGGTCCAAATCTCTGCAGACGATGCCCCCATGTCATGAGTTAAACGCTGATCCCTGCTTCCTCTACAATGATATTGACCTGACGTTTAACTGCTAGAGCTAAATGGTACAATCACATGTAGGACGGCCTCACTCTGCTGACTCCAACATAAATCCAACAACAAAGTCTTTTGAGTGAACTGAAATATAATTTATCGCAGGCAACTTCAACAGCAAACGTGAGCGAGTGAGCGCATCCAGTCTTGAGTCTTTCGCACTGCACTTTCGCTCTTGCTTCTCCATCGCTATTCATCTATCTAGACTGTGTGGATATTTGGGCACCAAGCGGGCCACCTGCCATGATAATGAATGTACAACAAACGCCTACCTTCCACTGTCATATAGGGAATACGATATATGCCAGCGACCGTGGCCTCAGGCTAGCCAGGAGTACCTGTAGTCAATTGCCGGACACACCTAGAGCGACTTCATGTGGACACTGAGGATTGGCAACATCATAAAGGCCGGTATTCTGTGTGGTGTTGAAGCACGTCCTAGCTTGTCCTTGCTGGATCACCAAACTAAAGCTTAAGCCGTTACGGTGTTAGGTGACGTCATCCTATGACGTCTCAATTGCGTTCAATGTTGGTGTCACAATGTTCACCATTTGTGACACCCGTTATCTTCTTCTTTGATGCGCTAACTCATCAATTGCCTGCCTCACTGTCATTTACTCATTTCAATAATCATAATGTAGAAGTTCCATTGCAATACTAAACACCATCATAATGTAGAAGTTCCATTGCAATACTAAACATCTCATAATGTAGTAGTTCCATTGCAATACTAAACATCATCATAATGTAGAAGTTCCATTGCAATACTAAACATCTCATAATGTAGTAGTTCCATTGCAATACTAAACATCATCATAATGTAGACGTTCCATAGCAATACTAAACACCATCTTAATGTAGAAGTTCCATTGCAATACTAAACATCATCATAATGTAGAAGTTCCATTGCAATACTAAACATCTCATAATGTAGAAGTTCCATAGCAATACTAAACATCATCATAATGTAGAAGTTCCATTGCAATACTAAACATCATCATAATGTAGAAGCTCCATTGCAATACTAAACATCTCATAATGTAGTAGTTCCATCGTAACACTAAATATCATTATAATATAGAAGTTCCATTGCAAAATTAAACAAGCCGCCCCATCTTCTGTCTCCTGCAGCTTCCTGTATGTTCTGTTTCCCCACTGAGACATACGTCCTCACACAACTCATGCCCAGCCGTCCTGTCTCCTATCTCTTCCAGCTTCCTGTATGTTCTGTATCCCCACTGAGACATACGTCCTCACACAACTCATGCCCAGCCGTCCTGTCTCCTATCTCTTCCAGCTTCCTGTATGCTCTGTATCCCCACTGAGACATACGTCCTCACACAACTCATGCCCAGCCGTCCTGTCTCCTATCTCTTCCAGCTTCCTGTATGTTCTGTATCCCCACTGAGACATACGTCCTCGCACAACTCATGCCGAGCCGTTCTTTATCCTATCTCTTCCAGCTTCCTGTATGTTCTGTATCCCCACTGAGACATACGTCCTCGCACAACTCATGCCGAACCGTTCTTGATCCTATCTCTTCCAGCTTCCTGTATGTTCTGTATCCCCACTGAGACATACGTCCTCGCACAACTCATGCCGAACCGTTCTTGATCCTATCTCTTCCAGCTTCCTGTATGTTCTGTATCCCCACTGAGACATACAAGTATGTCCTCACCCAACGTATGCCAAACCGTCCTGTCTCCCATCCCATGCAGCTTCCTCTATGTTCTGAATCCCCACTGAGATATATGTCCTCACAAAACTCATGTCAAGCCGTCTTATCTTCTATCCCATGCAGCTTCCTCTGTGTTCTGCCCATATCGTTGGTCCCTACTTTAAATATCCGGCTCTGTGACCTAGTGAACAGTGAACAGTTTCACAATTTCCAGACATTCTGAGTCGAGGGCTCAAATTCAGCCGTAGACGATGTAGAAGTCATAACATCTGATGGGAGATGCCTTGAAGAGATTAGAACAAGAATCGCCATGTCTTAGGCAGCCTTTTTGCAAGATGAAAAACATACTGACCAATGTGACAAGCGCAGAACGTTTCAGGGCAGGAGAAAAAGCTGGGAGCAGCCACCGTGGTGGAGTTTCGAGGTGGAGAAGGCTTGGGTGGATAAGCGTAGTGCTGTAAGGAGATGGCTAAATGCCAAGAAGAACAGAGCTGGTCATCCTAGTCCCTGCTTGCACTTAGAAAGAGAGATGCACACAAAAGTAAGCTATTTCAAAAAACTGGTCAAGGTGGTTAAAAGCGAAAAATGGGCAGAGGTGTGTCAAAGAGTAAGCACAGACAAGTCACTGAAATTGTTCTGGCGACTACATAAAAGCATGAGTGGGGTAGTCAAGAGTAAGAGCATTTCTGACTTCCAAGGTGCTGACCTCATCTGGCAGAGGACTGATGAGGACAAGGGCAAAGCCCTCTTTGAACGCTACCTTGAGCAGAGCAACCAGACAGACATGGGAGGCCGGAATCTGGCCAAGGAGGTCACCTCAGACAGATGCAAGGCCAAGAACACTTCGGATGAAGACACAGTGACAGTGAAAGAAATCAAGGCTGTGCTTCGACGATCAAAAAACAGTGCTCCAGGTCCTGATGGCATAAGATACGACGACATAAATAGGTGTACCGACAATGAGCTAGAGAAACTAGCAGACATGTACAACAACAGTATAGGGAGTGCTAGCATCAAGGAGGAATGGTTACATAGCTATCTGATTCCCTTGCCGAAGCCTGACAAAGACCACAAAAAAATTCAGGGATATCGAATTATAACCATGCAGAATACAGTAGGCAAGCTGCTGGAGAAGGTAATTGCCAGGAAAATATCAAGCCAACTAGAGAGGCAAGGTGTTTTCCCACCTACCCTGGGTAACTACCGTCCAAAAAGAGAAACCTGGACCAATGCAGCAGTCTTTGCCCATGATGTCTATGAAGGTTTCCACTCAGGCACTGAAACTGTTGCTGCAGCGATTGATCTTGAGGACGCATACAACAGAGTACCACTGGATTTTTTAATGTTTCAGCTTCTTGAACTAAACGTAAGTCCATTCCTCCTTAGTTGGATCGCTGCAGCCCTCTTCCAACGGAAAGTAGTTTTTAGATGTGGCAGTTGGACTTCGGAACCAACAACAATATATCCTGGCCTACCACAGGGATCACCATTATCTCCGGCACTGTTCAACGCCTACACAGTGAGAATCACCAGTGAGCAGATCACTGGACCTGGCAGGACATTGTCATATGCCGATGATGTTTTAGTGTATCGTCAGGGTAAGGATAGAGAGGAGGTTGCTGTGGAACTACAAACCGAACTCAATCGCATAAGTACTTGGTGTGATGAAGCTGGGGCAATGGTCAACCCAACAAAGGCAACAGTGACTTGGTTCTCGTTGAATAATCATATTGTCAACAATCCAACACCAACTGTAATGCTGTGTTCAGAGACGGTGGAAAGAACGCAGGCAATGAATTACCTGGGGATACGGTTTGATCGAAGCCTTGCTTATAATGTGCACATAGACCAGGTGATAACAAAGGCCAAGCGGGGCTTGGCAGCGATGCGGGTGATGGCGGCAGCAAACTGTGAGCAGCGCCATCTATGTCTTCTGTACGAGGGGCTGGTCATGTCTGTTTTGGAGTATGCAATGGCAATCCTGACTCTCAGCCATAAGCAGATAGAAAGGATGGAAAGGATACAGAATGAAGCTATGCGCATTATTCTTGGATGTACAAGAGATACAGCATGCAGGGCGATGCGCTACCTTCTTGATTTTCCAACCATTGAAGAGAGAATGCAAGTTTGCAGGGCACGCGCCTACCTCAGAATTAACGCAAACACACAGCATCCACTGCATAGTGAAATTAGGAAGGTGAAGGGCAGCAGGTTAAAAAGAGGACGGTCGTGGATGGGTCAAGCCGAAGACATTCTTCAACAGGTGTGTTCACTTGAGGACTTAGAACCTGGCGAGGAGTGGGTGCAAGTGCCAACAGACTTCTGCACATCCTTTTCAGTTTGCATCCAACTAGATAGAAAATGCAGACAAGGAAATCCGGCTGCTGTGGAGGCTGAAGTACAAGCGTTGATTTTCGAGAATTCGCTAGACAGTGACGCGGTCATCTACACAGATGGGTCGGTCGTCCGACATGTGAGAAGCTCATGGGCCTTTACAGCTCGGGCCGGAGGGAGAATTGTGAAGGAGGACTCTGGTGCTTTCACTGAAACCACAAGTAGCCTGACCATGGAAGTCATGGCAGTAAGTAAAGCAATAACATGGCTCGAGACACAGACATTCACTAGGGCTTGTTTCCTTAGCGACTCAATGAACATGATCAAGAGGATAGAGGAGGGGTCGATCCGAAGAGAATGGTTGCTGCCTCTGGAGCGGTCTCGGCTGGCAAAGATTAGTTTCATCTTCGTGCCAGGTCATGCGGGAGTACAAGGAAATGAGCGGGCTGACAAGCTCGCAGGTGAGGCTACTGTGGAGGGCGGACGCGCCATGGACCAGGCTGACATTCTGAATGCTCTACGAGAAGTGAGACTTTTGCAAGAACCAAGTGATGACTGTGAATCTACAACAATGGCCAGACTGCGAGAGCAGCAAATTAAAAGAGGGGTGGCCAAACAAGAACACTACGCAGGAAGCCAAAGAAGATTGATAAACCAACACAGAACTGGCGTCGTTAGCCGCTACACGCTGCGGGATTTGCTGAGGAGGGGATCCGAGCACTTATGGACTGAATGGTCCGATGTGCAACGAGGATGATCTGTCGACTAACTAACTAACTAACATACTGACCAATAAAATGATGTCATGTGCAAAGAGAAAAGAAAAAGAGTGTTGAGGTGCTGCATAGAACCTGTGCTTTTGTATGGATGTGAAGCATGGACAATAAGTAGACAAGCTGGACAATATCTGATGGCTGTGGAAATATGGTTTATGAGGAGAATGCAAAGAATACCATGAACAAACAGAAAAAAACCAATGAACAAGTCCTACAAGAAACAGATGAAAACCGTAAACTGATTAGAGAAATGAGACGTAGACAGTCACATTTTTTGGGTCACGTTATGAGAAGAAATACATTGGAGAACTTTGTGGCTACTGGCAAGATCGAGGGGAAGAGAACAAGAGGAGGACAGAGAAGTAAATACCTGGATGGCTTGGCCACGTTGTATGGTCGAGACAAGAACACTGAGCCAATCCACGATTCTGGTGATCGAGTGAGATGGCAAAACATGACCGTCCACGCCTACCGGCATGACACATGATGATGATGATGAAAAAAGCAGAATTCCCCCCCCCCCCCCCCCCCCCCCCCCAGTTGTGTCAATGTTATGGGCGTCGGGCGTTCAGAAAGCAACACAAATCTACTAAATATTAAAATTACCCTGTAAAACACAGAGCCAAAACATGTTTGAGTTCATGTGCGGTAAAGGATATGCAATTAACGTTTCTTTAATACGTATCCCAGAATGCTAATCCTATAATGTTTCATTTCTTCTATCGTTGGTGCTGTCTACCCCAATGCATACACAGTTCCAACATTCTATGTCCCAATTCTAGAGAGTTTACTAGGTGAAAGCAAATTTCCTTTCTCCTTGATTGGCTACAGTTTTCTTTCTCCCGTATTTTTAGACGTGTTCGTGATTGTGAAGTTTTCAACAGGGTAGGACAGCCGACTCCAGTTGACACCTGTCTAAGTCGTCTCGTACTACATGCGTGATAGGTTACAGCGTCGCTGTTCTATGTTTCCTCTTAGGGCCGCGGGACCACTCGGGTACAATACAGTTTAAAATTTAAATGTTTTGCACATCCTTTACAGGACATTGCTGTCAACATCAGCATCTTTCAGCTGATTGTTGATTTCTTGGCAAGATTACACTCAATAGTCTGCCATTGCCGGCTTCGTGGCTTAGAGGTTATGACTTTTCTCCGTAATCTCGTATACTCTCGTGGGTAACGTGATGACGGTGAGAATCAGCAGTGGTTCGAATCGCATCGGTAACTTACGGGGTATGTGAGCCGGCCGCTCAGAAAGCAATGGCAAACTACTGAACGTAATCTTGCCAAGAAATCAACATACAGCTGAAAGATGCTGGTGTTGACAGCGATGTCCTGTAAAGGATATGCAAAAAAAAAAGAAGTCTGCCATTGCTTTCTGAGCGGCCGGCTCACATACCCCATAAGTTACCGACGCGATTCTAACCACTGCTGATTCTCACCGTCGTCACGTTACTTACGAGAGTATACGAGATTACGGAGAAATGTCGCTAACCTCTAGGCCAGGAAGCTGGCACAATACAGTTTAGTGAGGTCGTATTTGTCAATTGGTCAGAACTGTAGAAGCTGCGGTGAAACTAGTGATACATTCCCAATATATACGCCATCGTATCCAGCGTGTCTTTTTTTTATTGTCAATGTTGTCAGTTGGTCAGAACTGTAGAAGCTGTGGTGGAACTATTGATACATTCCCAATGTCAGCGCCATCGTGTCCCGCGTGGCTTTGTTTACTGTCAATGTTATCATGTGTTCTGAACTGTAGAAGCTGATGTGCAGCTATGGAAACGTTCCCAATATCTGCGCCATCTTATCCGGCGTGTCTGTTTTTTACTGTTAGTCTTGTCAGTTGGTCAGAATTGTAGAAGCTGTGGTGGAACTATCGATACATTCCCAATGCCTGCGCCATCGTATCCCGCGTGTCTGTTTTTACTGTCAGAGTTGTCAGTTGGTGTGATATATTTTCACAAGCCGGCAAGATCGCTGTTAATATTCCTCGTAATAACATTCAAAATTAGCACCACAACAGTACTGGTTTTTTCCCCTACTTCTACAATCCAAATTTTACAATAACTCATTGTCGGCGATTCAACTAAAAACTCCAACTGGGAATAGCGAACATAAATACGACACGCAAAGCAGAAAAAGGCCTGTTTGTTCACCAGCCCATTGCGAGGGAGAAAGGGCCACTGTCTGACGGTATGGCAAAATTTTACAACCTCAACATTAAAAGAAAATCAAAGTATGAGAAGAAATAAAATACATGCTATAAGCAGCCAGAGAACTTGAAGGATAATCCGAGGCTTGGACACTGAACTCTGTGTCGTCGTGTGGGAAGTCGTTCAGAAGAGAATAGAGGTAAACAAAATATTTATTTTAATTTCAGTTAGTCTATGAGCTTTTTCAAGAAGCCGGTGAATCAATGTGTTGTAAGCCATGTGGTTAGTTCTTAAGAAATTAATTTAGTAAAACCTAAATATTATATTCAATTAACATAGTCATGGATAAACTGTATATTAGGAAAAACCACAGTGAGTTTTATTTTTCTCCGAGATAAACAACTTATTTAAAGTGTAAATATTAGACTTAGGTTGTACATTTTATTTATTAAGAAGTTAAACTAAATCAACAGTGATTTAGGAGTGATTAACATAAGATTTAGGAAGCTAAGAATGCTTAGTTCACAAAGAAGAAACTATTTTACATGTGCAAACACTGTTAAGACAAATTAATGTAATGTGTAATAGTCTAGTCGATTTTTTATTACATGAGCACATGAGAAGTCAAATAGGTATTTTCCATGAGCAAATGGGAGCCAAATAGATTTCTAAAGGTATTATAATTGTGTGTGGTTAGTGAAAGCACCCATGTGGAGAGTCAAATGTATTTTCAGTGTTGTTAAACATGTGGATTTATCATCTGTGAGGCACATTATAATGCTTAATCAACCGCCATGCAAGTGCGGTTATGATTCATAATGAATGAATGTGGATTGAGTATATCACATAAATCTATGTAAATGACGAGAGCATGTGGGAATCAATATGTAATTTCATTATTGCTAAACATGAGGAATCATCCTTTATGAATCTCATAAGTATGCCTATTGATCACACAAGTCTATGTCATTGAAGAGAGCATGCCTGTGGTGAGTCATATTTGATTTCATTATTATGAAACAGATGTGAATGTATCATTTGTAAACCACATCGGTATGACTATTCTTCTTCTCCTCCTTCTCCTCCTTCTCCTCCTTCTTCTCCTCCTCCTTCTCCTTCTTCTTCTTCTTCTTCTTCTTCTTCTTCTTCTTCTTCTTCTTCTTCTTCTTCTTCTTCTTCTTCTTCTTCTTCTTCTTCTTCTTCTTCTTCTTCTTCTTCTTCTTCTTCTTCTTCTTCTTCTTCTTCTTCTTCTTCTTCTTCTTCTTCTTCTTCTTCAGCGTTCCGAGCCATTGAGGTTTTTAGCTGCAGATACAATCCGTCTCCATTTGTCTATCTGGTTGATCTTCTCTTGCCAGTCGTTGATTCCAAGTGCTTGTAACTCTGTATGTATATTATCTCTCCACCGTCTTCTTGGTCTACCTCGGGGTCTACGGTCATTTATTTCCTGAGTGTAAGCGAGTTTTGTTTCCCTATTATCTTCCATTCTTTCTATATGTCCCATCCATTGTAATCTATTAGCCTTCACGATACCAGTGATTAGCGGGGACTTAAACAGATCATAAATGTCTTTGTTACTGTGACGAAACCTACCAGATTGCTGATCTGTATTCTGCATTATATCCCTTTGGTCGAAATGGGCGTGATGTCTCCCATCCGATGGTAAAAATAGCAGGGAAATCTCCTGTGAAAATAGTCCCTTTCGGGAATTATTCGTCTTTCCAGCCACTATCACTGGCCTGGAATGATAGGCGACGTGCGGAGATACATCAGGTGTTGCTCAGAGTGTAGTCTGGCGGCACCAAAGCACAGGACCAGAAACGGATTATCTCTGCGGATCGAAGATAGGGTTCTCGCGCTTCTCCCAATCGAGGGGGCGGAATTCGAACTCGGATGGCAGGGCCCTTTTCCTGTAGAACGGGTAATGTCCCGATCCACGTAAGAGGTGAAGGTCCGCGGGGAATAGCGAAAGTTCCAATGTACTTTCCTTCAGAATTTGGAGAGGTCCTAGGTCGTTTCTCCACAAGTTAGTGCGACAACCATCGCGCTAGATTCGGTTCTGGGTCTAGACAAGGGCGAGGTAGACTCAGTCCTACGCAGGAAGTCCTGTGGAAAGTTTCTGATGTCTCCTATGTATCCACCCGTGGATAGGGGGAACAGGCTCCGTTGGGAAGAGGCCCATAGTGTTAAGTACACTGGGAATCGAAATCGGATGGGTGAAGTCACGTCTGGCACGACGGGACCGTCGGGTGACTCGATCCGCCGACCGGCTCACACTCCTTACTCGCGGGAGAGAAGGCAGGAGCGAGGGTACTCCAGTCGATCCTGAAGTCAGCGACCATTCACTTCGGTCGACATCCGCGAGCAGTCCGTGAAGAATCTGACCTGATCCAGGTGGGGTCTAGAACTGATGCGTCTCCTGATTCATGCCAGTAAGGTGCTGGTGAAGTTCTGATCATTCCAGGCAATGTTTTAGGGACAGGTGTATTTACCTAGGACAGTAGTCCAGTAGAGTGGAAGGACATCGACTCTAGTGAGGTTCATTATGATGGTCAGTTTATATGTTTTGGGGCCCGGCTGGGTCTTAATGAAGGCCAATGTATAATAGTTCATCAAACTCCGGTGTAACTCTAAATTTGAGATTCTTCAGAAAACCTGAACGTGGTCAATGACCTACAGCAGTAGTTGTGATCTTCGTAGAACACCGGAAGGAGCAGACGTTTTCGGGTAAGGAGCTACCCTCTTCCTAGGTGTGTTTGATTGAGACATTGGTGATCTCTGAAGTCATTAGTGGTCTACAGAACAGTGTAGAAGTGACCCTGTGACTATGTTGAATTCCGGCATAGACATGTTGAATTAGTGACTTGTCACTTGTTATACATGGAGCCAACGCTCCAGGTATGCGTTGCAGACATGGACCTCTCATTAAGTTGAGATGCCAAAGAACAACCAGTCTATTATATTATATCGTGTTGTGCAGCAGTACTTATCATCTGGATAGCAACTAGGCTCTTATATTCGAGTGTGTTGTGCAGCCGTGCTTATCATCAGGTGGGGACATCTAGAACACTAGTGTCTGCCAACAAGTCATCATTAGAGTCGATCTTGTGATTTCTTCTGTCATCGAGGGATGACCAGCTAACAGTGTTGAAGTGTCAGTCAGGTATCGGTCACCTGACCAGTCCGAGATCTTATTCACAGTGGAGGGAGAGAACTTTGGAAGAGTCAACGATTTGAAGTTCTTTTGCACTGGAGAGTCATCGGGTGAGTCGTTAGCCACGACGGGACGACGGCACTTACAGAAGTCACATGCTCTGTGATGATGACTGATCATCTGTAGATCTTCTCGCTGTGTACATATTGTCTTCTATCCAGGCTTTTGAACCATCCCTCGCTTAATTCAGTTGACGTATTCAGAAATTAAATTTTGCATTGTTAGCCATGGCTTTGAGTGCTGGTATGACGTCTT
Organism: Cepaea nemoralis; assembly: GCA_014155875.1. Classification (NCBI taxonomy): domain Eukaryota; kingdom Metazoa; phylum Mollusca; class Gastropoda; order Stylommatophora; family Helicidae; genus Cepaea; species Cepaea nemoralis. The sequence goes on from JACEFZ010016705.1 coordinate 439,351, forward strand.
GTCCGTTGTCTTGTCCGAGCTCCCTGTGGGTAGGAACCCATAAGTGGGGAGGGGAAGGACAGCTGTCCCGGCTTGTGTGGGGCCTTGTATATGTAAAGTCCTATTGGGGTGGTTGGAGCAAAGGCTGGGGATATTAACTATAGAAACATACATGTCCAAGCCCCTGGGGTCTTGTTACAGTTACTTCTTCTTTTCCACTCTCCACTTTGTGCATCCCTATTGGGTCCAAAGATGCGTCTTAAAACTTTGTTCTCAAAGACTATTTATCATCCAGAAAAATATTATAATTTCTGATGAATGATTCTGGAATGAATGAGATTCCATTGTAATGTCATTGGTGTTGAATCTGTGAATTTATCATGTGTAAAGCACATACACATGCTTGACTGTATCCATACAGATATGAATGTGTCTGATGAATGAGTGAAATGATCATCCATGCACATATGAATATCATGTCTGATGAATGAGGAGAAGAAGTGAATGAAGTGACATGCTAAGAAGGAGTATAAGCTAACAGTCAGTCTCATGATAGAAGGCAACTTTGATGTGTAATGTCCTGTCTTTCACAAGAGAACATGTTTGGCATAACCCATACACTAATTAATAATTTAGTGAACTCCGACGCATGGCACCACTTTGTTTTAAATATCATTCATGTCACCTTCATCTGGTCTTTTGCCCTAAGCATGACACAACCCATATTACATATCACGCATACTACAAGCATCTGGTTTTGTATCTTAAGCAAGACCCCACTTTGTATTTCATCTCACCCCTGTTACAACATATGGTCTAGTGTCCTGATGATTGTAAGGATAATGAGGATGATGAATGTAATAACAATGATGATGATTATGATTGTAATGAAGATGATGATTGTAATGATGATGATGATGATCATGATAATGACATAATGATAATGATGAGAATAATGATGATGATTGCAATAACAATGATGATGATGATGATAAAAAGGTAAAAGAATAGTACAGACACTGTGAAGAGGGGGGAATATACTCGCCTTAAAACTTTTGATTAGAAAAGAATTCACCAGAATACTATACAAGAATTGATACTATGATGTACTTATATTGTTTATAAGCAACTACGCATTGCAATAGGGAATGATTTTAAAACCCCTTAATGTATGAGACCTTTTTCTTTTAAGGGAAGAAGGTGTAGAGACGATAACTAGGTACAGGAGAGCATGGTAAACATAGTTGTCAATTAAAAATCAATCAAGGTATTACTTAACCTGTAGACCTGAAGGACAGGCATAGGAGAAGATGACACAGCGTATCTGCTAGTATACACCTTGAACACCTTGTAATGGAAGATTGGATGGAAAACAACCAGTTTTGTTGTGGATAGCTATTTGAGAGCACCAAGACTTTTTACCCTCTACTGTTTATTTTCCTAGGATCAAAATTATTTTATATATTTTCTTTGTTGTTTTTCTGATGTTCATATTGATATCATTAGATTTATGGTTGATGCTGACATTTCAGGTAGTGTCTATAATCATATAGATCCAGAAATTGTGAATGTAGCACCCTGTTTAGTGAGCACCTGTTTGAGTGATGCCCTTGATAGAGGAGTGCAGAAAGCTATTCAACTGCAAGATTTTCCTCGATCCATGAAGGACAGGTAACATAGATGTTAGATTCTTGAACCTGAAAGTGGAGAACTAGAGCCAATATTCTGCTCAAACCTGGAACAGATCAACACGAAGAATAAAATAACATAAAGCCATTGATTGTTAGTCAGAGGGATCCATAAACCTTGAAGTGGAGAACCCAGAGTGTATAGTTCTTTATTTCATTTACTCTCATGCCAGTCAAAGATGAGCAGTACATGTAACTGACAGAGATATTGTTGGTGATTTAACCAATATATGTGTCACAAATGCTCTCATCATCTCATCTCATCTCATCATGTTCCCCTTGTACCTTGCGGTGTCGAGGTGAAGTATAAACAACGTGAGTGTGCCCTATTATGGGCTTCATATATCGATGTTCTCATGGACTCTGCTATTCCCTCCGTCCAAATTTACGTGGTCGGCCTCTTCCTCTGTTTCCATCTGGTCTGTACATCATTGCTTGTTGTGGTATGCTGTTGACTGGTAACCTACTTGCATGGCCAAACCATTTGACTTGCTGCTTTCTAATAAAATCTAGTGCTGCTATAACCCCCACTTTAGTCCTGATTTCTTCATTTCTGATCTTATCTCTTCTTCACACGTTGAGTATTCGTCGTTCAGAAAGCAATGGCAAACTACTGAACGTAACACTTGCCTAGTACATCAACAGCAGCTGAAAATACTGGTGTTGACTGCAACGTCCCGTAAAGGATACGCAACAATATTTTTTTGTTTACAACAGAGATGCGATTTTTGCGACTTTTGGCCGACACATCCGACTTCTGCGGGCATTTGTTTACCGGCTTAACATTCCCAGGAGAAAAGGATACATCACTCAAGATGCACGGATGTTGATGCACAGATTTATGCTGAGCTGAGGAGTTTCTGAGAATAAGAGATAATGTGGGTTTGTTGCGATATGGCAAGGGTGGGCAAACTACGGCCTGGCAACTGATATTATGCGGCGCTCGAGGACATGTAAAAATATTTATTTTTGTTTTTTTTTTTAAACTTCGTTTTTAAGGTATTTTGTTGAATTTTACAGAGTTTCATGTACCGTTATAATTATTTTAACATTTTTGATAACATTTCTTTCTAATTGTCTATTTTGTAAACATCCCTTGACCTTCGTAATGTAATGCTAAAATGCGAATTTATCGATTTTAATATAGAGACATATTTATCAACATGTAAACAGTTAATAAAGATGATTTTATGAAAAAGAGATATTATAGATATTTCTCTGGTGAATAAAATGATTTATTTTGAAAAAAAAATATTAAATTTAAAAAATGTTTTGCTGTTATAAATTATTTCAAAACAATGTTTTCCCGTAGTGAATTTGAATAACGAAGACACAAACAATAGATTGCACGATTTATTGCCTGGCATATTTCGTTGCATCTCGTCAGGTACATACTGCAGAAATCACACAACTTACGTGAATTAACTAAATTTCCGTGGTAGATAAGTGACATTACTGTGCGAATATGTGTATATTTCAACTTGAAGGATTTATCTAGTTATGCCAGGCAATAAATCGTGAAATCTATTGTTTGTGTCTTCGTTATTCAAATAAATTATTTCCATATTTACAATGTTCAAATTAATTTATTTGTTATAGTAGTCTTAATATATTTCTGAAATTAATTCTGAGTTTACTCCTTGTTTCCCGAAAAATTATTTTCACGCACTGCCGGAAGTAGGTTGTGTTTCATTTCCTTTTTAAAGTTTTGTAAGTTTCTAACTGTTAGAATTTTCTGAAAACAATGAGTTTCACTAAAAAACGTAATATTGAAGATGAATGCCGTGTTTCTAATGATAAATGGACAGCTAAGTACTGTTTTATAAAAGTTGGTAGCAAAGCAGTTTGCTTGTTGTGTCGTGAGTCAGTGGCTGTCTTCAAGGAGTACAATTTAAAAAGACTTTATCAAACAAAACATACCGATTTCGGATACAATTTAACAACCAAAGAGAGGGAAAGAAAATGCCTGGAGTTTGTGAAAAATATGTAGAACCAGCAAACTGTTTCCACTAAACAGTCTTCAATTCAAGATGCAGCAACAAAAGCTAGTCTTGTGCTGTCACACAGAATTGTAAAATAGAACAAGCCATTTTCTGATGACGAGTTCATCCAAGAATGTTTCCTAGATGCAGCAAACATTATGTCTCCAGAACAAAAAAAAAAACAAAAAAAAAAAAACAAAAAAAAAAAAAAAACAAAAAAAAAACACACACACACACACACACACACAAATTTGACATTACTTTATTAAAGAGAATTGTGGTAAGACGTATTGAGAGGATGAGTGACACTTTGATGCATAAACTTCAAGATACGAGTAAACAATTTTTGTGGTACTCTCTTGCACTGGATAATAGTATTGATGTACATGATACTGCCCAATTATTGATATTTATACGTGGAATAAACACGTCTTTCAAACTCACAGAAGAGTTACCGAGTGTTGAGTCACTCAAAGCCACAACCACAGGCCATGATATATTCAATGATGCTACTAACTGCATTGAAAGAACTGGGTTGGTTTGGAACAAGATGGCAAGTGCTATACAACTGACGGAGCTTATGCTTTGACTGGAAAAAAATGTAGGTCTGGTAAAGTTGATAAGTGACAAGATTTAAGCAGAATATCCTAACCACACATTATTACCACTTTACTGTGTATTTCATCAAGTAAGTCTTTGTAAAACTGTTTTGAATATCAAGCATGTTATTGAACCGACCGTCCCTCCGTCCAACGTTTACGTGGTCGGTTCAATAAAAAATTAAAATTAAAAAAAAATGTTTTTTTGTTGAACCGACAACGTAAACGTTGGGCGGAGGGAATAGCAGAATCCATGGGAATATAAATACACGAAGTCCATAATCGGGCACTCTCACGATGTTTATACTTCACCTCGACACAGCAAGGTACGAGAGGAACATGATGAGATGAGATGAGATGATAATGAGATGAGATGAGATGATATGAGATTGAACCAGCTGTCAGTGTCATCAACCTCATCAGATCAAGAGGACTTAATCACAGACAGTTCAAGATATTACTTGACGATGTGGAAACTGAACATTCCGATGTCCTGTACCACACCAGTGTTCGATGGCTGAGTCTCGGCAAGGTGTTGAGGCGAGTGTGGAACCTCATAGAAGAAATAGTGATGTTCCTAGAGATGAAGGACATTATATGTGACTTTAATACTAATATTGTCAATAAAGAGTGGAAGTTAGACTTTATGTTTGCCAATGAAATTATGAAAATTTTTTTAATAAACCGAATGTCAAATTTCTAGGGCAATGGTGTGTTAACACATGAATTGCATGTACATGTAAAATAATTTAGGGTAGCGGGGTAGGGGTACACCCTATTAAAGGAGAAGTAAGGTGCCTCCTTCCCTCCGCTAGCCTACGGGACACCCTTGGGCAAGGTGGAGTACCCGTTTAGGCCCCCCCCCCCCCAACAGGGTAACGTGAAGCCATGGGAGCAGGTGGTGGATTGGACTTGGGAGCAGCTGACAGATAGTTGTAGGTTATGGTTTCAAGTCGGTGACGGTGGGCAGAGGATCTCTCAGTAGAGACAATGGCTACGGTCATTCGATCAGTAAGGCCACTGCCAGGAAGGAAGAATGGTAGACTTCCCTCCTTATTGATTCCCGGGCAGAGGAGGCTCGTCAGCCTTGGTTGATATCTCTTCTAAGAGAAGGAACTTTAAATCTCAAACCTCCGCTGCCTTGCGGGTATACCCATATGGGAAAGGCTTCGGGAGTAAACCCTGAGGACAAATCCGGAGATGGAGTCCCTAAGGCAGTTCCATGTTGTAAACAACATAGTTCTGACAACTCCTGCGACGGCACCGATGCCAAGTTGCATTGGCTACTGCCTTTCCCTTGGTCAACATCGGCGACGTGGAGAGGGGGAATCTGCTACTGTGCAACAGCTGGTTCTCCGATTTCCATTGCCCAGGCTTGTATTCTGAATAGGTCACTTCAGCACCGTGTAAAGCGGTGACACAACAAGGGAAGCAGCTCTTGCCGGTTATAAGTCTTAATGCTCGATTGGCGTAGAGCAAGGCGCCAGGGGCTACTTCCGACGGTGGGAGAGATCATCGTATCTCACTAGACAGCTACCGCCCGCCTAAGCTGGGCAGCCCCCAGTCAATAAGGTGTCGTCTCGCCACGGTTCATCTGCTCATGAGGGTGTGTGGAGCTTAGGGGAAAATCCTGACACATGGACTGCAATCTATACACCTAGCAACAAGAAAAAAACAAAACAACCGGCCCTAAGGCTGGGAACATGGAACGTAAGAACCATGACCCCTGACATCTCAGACGATCTAAATGAGATTGTGGATGCCCGCAAAACTGCAGTGATAAACAACGAACTACTAAGACTGGGGATAGACATTGTCGCCCTGCAAGAGACCAGACTCCAAGAATCTGGAAGCATCAAGGAGAGGGACTTTACTTTCTATTGGCATGGCAAGCCGTGCGGAGAGACCAGGGAGCATGGAGTTGTCTTCGCTATCAGAAACAAGCTGCTTAATTCCATCATACCACCAAATGATGGCACTGAAAGAATACTGAAGCTCCAACTCCAGACAGAGGCAGGCCCAGTTAGTATTATAAGCGTTTACGCCCCAACACTAACTGCAGCATCAGAATCTAAAGACAAGTTCTATGACGACCTTAGCAAAGAAGTCAGTGAAACACCAGAGAAACAACATCTTTTTATCCTGGGGGATTTCAATTCCAGGGTTGGCTCCGACCACAAATCTTGGCCTTCATGTCTAGGACAGTTTGACGTTGGGAAGATCAATGACAATGGACAACGTCTCTTGGAATTCTGCAGCCACCATAATCTGTGCGTGACCAACACCTTCTTTGACACGAAACCTCAACACAGGGTGTCATGGAGGCACCCCAGATCAAAAAACTGGCACCAACTTGACTTGGTGCTCACTAAACGCAGCACCCTCCGCAATGTATGGCTGACTCACAGCTATCATAGTGCTGACTGTGAAACCGACCATTCACTCGTCTCCAGCAAGGTGAAGATAAAGCCCAAGATAATTTACAGAAGCCGAACAGAAGGAAGACCACGCATTGACACCAGAGGCACCCAAAATAAAGAGAAGGTCAACAAATTCATGCAGGCTCTAGCGGATACTCTGCCTGGCCTCACAAACGGAAATTCCACCGAGAGATGGAGTCATTTTCGCGACACCATCTACAATACAGCACTATCAACATGTGGCAAGAAGCAAACTAAGTCAGCCGACTGGTATAAAGCACACTCTGAAGAGATGCTCCCAGTCCTGGAGATAAAGAGACATGCATTCTCAATGTATAAAACATCACCTTCAGAGAAAACACTGCAGGCATTGCGAACGGCCAGAAATAGAGTGCATCAGATGACAAGAAGATGTGCGAACAGATACTGGTTACAGCTCTCTGCTCAAATTCAAACTTTTGCAGACACTGGAAATATAAGAGGAATGTACGAGGGCATCAAGCAAGCTGTCGGTCCGTCAAAAAAATAAGATGGCCTCTTTACGATCAACTGAGGGGGTAATCATAAAAGATCGAGCGAAACAAATGGATAGCTGGGTAGAACATTACTAAGAGCTATACTCAGTGGATAACACTGTCAGCGAAGAAGCTCTGGAAGCCATCGATCAACAGTCTGCCATGTATGCCCTGGATAACGAACCTTGCCTCACAGAAATCAGCGAAGCACTAGACTCTCTCAAATCCGGCAAGGCACCTGGAAAAGATAGTATTCCACCTGAAATTTTAAAATGTAGCAAAGAAACAATCATCCCAGAACTGTATGCAATATTTCAGCTCTGCTGGAGAGAAAAATCAATACCACAAGATATGAAAGACGCAAACATCGTTACCCTTTATAAAAACAAAGGCGACAGAAGCGACTGCAACAATTATCGCGACATTTCCCTACTCAGCATCACAGGCAAGACTTTTGCCAGAGTAATCATTAAAAGATTACATATTCTTGCTGAACGAATCTAACCCGAATCGCAATGCGGATTTAGACCCAATAGGTCCACCATCGATATGATTTTCTCACTCCGGCAGCTACAAGAGAAGTGCAGAGAACAGAGGAAGCCATTATATATTGCCTTCATCGACCTCACAAAGGCATTTGACCTTGTGAGCAGAAGCGGCCTTTTTAAGGTCCTTGAAAAGGTTGGATGTCCATCCACCCTTCTTAGTCTCGTGAAATCATTCCACGAAAACATGCAGGGGACCATTTTATTTGACGGCTCAACATCCCAGTCATTTAGCATCAGCAGCGGAGTAAAGCAGGGCTGCGTGCTTGCTCCTACACTCTTTGGTATCTTCTTCGCTGGTCTCTTAAGGCAGGCATTTGGGACTGCCACTGAAGGCATATACCTCCACACAAGATCTGATGGCAAACTTTTTAACCCATCAAGACTCAAGGCAAAGACCAAAATAAGATCAAGATGCGTAACAGAACTTTTTGCAGATGATGCAGCACTGACTACTCATACAGCAGAAGATCTCCAAAGGCTCATTGATCGTTTTGCAGCGCCTGCAAAGACTTTGGGCTCACCATTAGCCTAAATAAAACACAGGTGATGGAACAAGACGCTGGTGCGCCCCCGTCAATCAAAATTGCTAATTACGAATTGAAGGTCGTCCACGATTTTGTGTATTTGGGGTCGACAATATCAGATAATCTTTCATTAGAGACAGAAATCGACAGACGCATTGGAAAGGCAGCCACAACATTTTCCAGGCTAGCTAAAAGAGTTTGGGATAATAATAGACTAACGGAGCGTACAAAAGCTCAAGTATATAAAGCTTGTGTTGTTAGCACACTACTCTATACTACTGGAACTATTAGTGTTGGAACTCTTCGCTGGCTGCTGAGGATGGGGACGGAGCGTTTATGGGAATTTCCCGAATGCTGTGATGTCGGTTCCTAAATCAATCAATCAATCAATCAATCAATCAATCAATCAATCTATGGGTCTGAATCCTGGACCGTGTACTCAAGACAGGAAAGGAAGTTGAATTCCTTCCACATGAGATGTCTGAGACGTATCCTGGGCATAACATGGAAAGACCACATAACAAACAAACAGGTGCTTGAAAGAGCAGATATTACCACAGTGCACACCCTCCTCAAGCAGAGACGCCTCCGGTGGCTGGGCCACTTATCTCGAATGGAGGATGAACGTATTCCCAAAGAGCTCCTTTACGGAGAACTAGCCACAGGAAATAGGCCAACCGAAAGACCCCAAATGCGATATAGGGATGTGTGTAAACAAGATATGAAAACCATTGGATTAGATCCAGACACGTGGGAGAGAGTTGCAACAGACAGATGCTCCTGGAGAAGAGATGTACGAAACGGACTGGTGCTCTTTGAGCGCAATCTGATCCAACAAACTGAGGATAAGGCGGCATAGACTCAAAGCGCAGTCACTTACTGCGGGACCTGCCTCATCTTACAAATGCGGAAACTGTGACAGAGATTGTCACTCTCGCATTGGACTATACAGTCATCAGCGGTGCTGCCAGGCACCTCCCAAGCGGAACTCTATAGTCCTTCAGGACTGAAAGAGGCCTACGTAAAATAATTTCAGGCAAAACTCTCACTGATCTTCTCCAGATAAGCAAGTGAAAACATGTTTTGTCACTTCCCTTTGCTAAAACAAGAAACCATTTCTGGTGAAATGACTGAAAAGTACAAAGCCCAATTATATGCATTGACTGAAGAATTTGGATGGAGATTACAGGATTTCAATAACTTAGAGCCACAAGTCAATATTCTCAGTTCCCCTTTTAGTGCAGAAGCTGTTAAAGCCACAGGGGACATAAAGTTGGATCTGCTTGATTTACAAGCTGATCATGACATGAAAGAGAAATTCAAGTCAGATGGTTTGCTGGATTTCTATTGTTCTTTATCAGAAGAATTATTTCCCAATTTGAGAAACTGTACAGCTAAACTTTTATCAATGTTTGGAACACCATACATTTGCGAACAAGCATTTTGTTGCTTGAAGATCAACACATCTAAGAATAGGTCTTTATTGTCGGACTGCAACTTGCATGCTGTCATGCGAATTTCAACAAGTAAACTTGCTCCAGATTTAAAGAATGTTGTCAAAAATTGCAATCGGTTACATACATCTCATTAGAAATCAACAATAGTAGTGACAATGTGGTCAGTTTGTGTCTAAATTAAAGCCATTTAATGTAATAAAACATAACAATTCATTATAATAAAAAAAAATAAACTTTCACTAATTTGTTAACAAAGATTTACAATTTTTGTGTGTGTCCATATTGTAAAATATAATGTATAAGTAAAATAAAATTGCAATAAAGAGTTATTTATACTGTTTAATAACCTATAAATAATTCATAATCACTTATTGTGATAGGTTGCTTTAAACAAAGTGGACATTATATATATATATATATATATATATATATATATATATATATATATATATATATATATATATATATATATGCGTGGGACCCCCCCCCCCCCTTTTCCCCCAATAGCTTTACATTTGTGAATGTGGGCCCTACGCACACAAAGTTAGGCCACCCACGATCAGTTGGTGTAATTTGCAGATGGTTCTTCTTCTGTGTTCTCGTCATGCAGTGTTCTTGCGGTCTCTGTTTGGCTGGTTTCCTTAATATATATACTATGAACAAGAGAGGGAGCAGGAGAGGGATGTGTGTGGTTATTCCCTGTTCAGTTTATGTGGCCGTAGGAGGCCAGTAAAAAATGTTTTTCCCCCATATAGGGGTAAGGATTCAAGATGGCGCAACAGATTCCATTGAAAGTATACAAATATATTGTTTAAGACATGATTATATAACTGAAAATTTGATTATAAAAGTAAGTATGTAAAGATGTAAACATGTTTTATGAGAAATCTGTAAGTATTATGTTTGTTATTAATATTTTTCTTCCGTACTAATTAATGTTTTTCTAAAAAAATATAGACAAATTTAAAAGTTAGTTAATAATAATATCTCTAGTATATGATGTATGTTTTGTTTTTTAACTTCAAGTAATCTCCCCTGCAACAATATTTGATGTTTATATCCCCTACTCATTGCTTATCAAAGGGATTTTCTTTTAGATATCTTGCAATTTCGCAGAATGCTGTTGTGATTTTTTTCCCTTCTCTTTTTCTGTCTTTGACCAGGTTTGGCATTGGTAACATAGAGTTGTTAGGAAGATTGTGTTATAAAGTGCTTTATTAGTAGTTATACATACATATTTAGTCTTTAGTATTGGTACCATTGTTGGCATTGGTAACCTAAGGTTGGTAGGAAGATTCAGATTGTGTTATAAAGTGCTTTATTAGTAGTTATAGATACATGTTTGTTCTTTAGTATTAGTGACATTTGTCCAATAAGTTGGCTTGCTTTATTGCATCTGTTTTCGATCTCGTCTTCTGATTTGCCATTTGATGATTTAATACTTCCTAGGTATTTGAAACTTTTTACTTGTTTCAAGGGATGTTCGTTTAGGTGAATTGTTATTGTTTTGTCTTCTTTAGTTATAGTCATTATCTCTGTTTTATAATTATGAAAAAACTATAATTATACCAATGTTCATGTAATGTTCCCTAAACATTTCGCTTAGACTATTCATGTGGTCTTGTAATTCAGCTTCTGGTTTTGCTATTAGTGCTTGGTCGTCCGCAAACAGGTCTATGATGTTCTGGATCAACTCTGCTCATGATATTCCTCCATGCCACCGTCTCAATCCATCCAGCATCATTTCTCTTGGTCTGCCTCACTTCCCCTCGATCTTTCCAGTTGTCAAGATGTTCTCCAAAGTCTCTCTTCTCATCACATGACCAAAGAAAGCTGTTTGTCTCTTTCTTATTATTGTACATAATGTTCTAGTTTCATTAGCCTCTTTCAGGCAATCGTTGTTAGTTACTCTGGCAGTCCAAAGGAATTCGCAACATTCGTCTCAAAAACCACATCTCTGTTGCTTCTTAAGTTCTTCCTAATTTGTTCATTTACATTCCAAGATTCACTTCCATGCAGCAAAATGGGTTCTAATTTAGCATTTCAGCACTCTCGTTCTTACATTAATTGAAAGTGACTTATTGCATAAGATACTCTTCATTTTCTGAAATGCGGCTTTTGTGACAGAATTATCTCCCTTACATAGACAGTGCAGATTCTGAAAATTTATGAAGCCACACAAATGCACCATAGAAATGTGTGCAACGTTGGAGAGGAGGCTACGTTGATTTCATTATAATAACATATTACTAAAAATACTGAAAAGCAAGACCCGAGGCAAGAAACAAATGAAGATCGTTAGACGTAGACAGTCAAACTTTTTTGGGCATGTCATGAGAAGAAATGAATTGGAGAACTTGGTGACAACTGGCAAGATCGAAGGGAAGAGACCAAGGGGAAGACCTAGAAGCAAATACCTGGATGGCTTGGCCACGTGGCATGGTCGAGACAGGAACACAGAGCTGATCCACGACGCTGGTGATCGAGTGAGATGGCAGAACATGACCGCCCACGCTTACCGGCATGGCACATGATGGATGGATGGAGGCAAGAGAAGAAGATGGTGTAAGTCATAGCCTTACATTTGTCAATGTGGCTCTACGCACAAACAGTTTACCTACCCATGCTCTAACACATTTTCTATAAGTTCGATATCTACACGTTCAGTTATATGTTCATGGTTATTTGTCATATCATTATACATGTCTCCACAGCACGCCTCCCATCTTTCTAATATATCGTTTATTGCCTTCTCTTCAAGTAAACACATGTGCGGGGAATTTGGCATCAGACCGCCTCGAGGTTTTTTTTAAAAATGGTATAGGTGCCGGTAGCTCAGAAAGGAATGGCAAACTACTGAATGTAAACTTGCCAAGAGATCACAACAGCAAACAATGCTGGTGTAGAATGCGACATCCTGTAAAGAATATACAACAAACTTTTTTTTTCTGTTAAAGTATTGCCATTTCTACCATTACAAATATACCATTATGGTCTTCTTGTTATTCTGATTTTATTGAGCACGGCTTCATCTTTTCCTTAAACCTAGAGATTTTCTGTTTTATTAGAAATATATTTACATATTGTTTCTTGGGGGAATCGAGGTAGAGCAACGGACACGTTGATAAACGTAATTTTCACACATTAAATAAACACTTGTCACACACTGATAAGCGTAATTGCCACACAATTATAAACACGTGTCACACACGTTTCAGTCCCACACTGATAAAAAATTGTCACACACTGATTAAAAAATTGTCACACACTGATAAATACGTGTCAAACACTCATAAAAACATGTCACCCACTGAAAAACATGTCTGTCACAAACTGAGAAACATGAGAATCACACGCTGATAAACACGTTTGGAACACACTGATAAACATTCACACACTGATTTTGTAGGCACTCTGTCTACATATTCGACTGAAAACTAATGAAATTTGCCATGGTCTTGATTTGTTACCTTCTTTTCGCAACATTATGTGCATAGTTGTCCTCATACTGGTCTGAAAACGAACATTTGAAACAGTCTTGATTGTTGTCCTTCCTCTATCAATATACGTTGCAGATAGAATGTTGTATTCATCGAGCTGAAACCATGATGAGATGACTCATACTCTACATTACTTATAAGACAATTAACATTTCTTTGTCTTAAATGCACAACGATCAATAATGTGTTTGCATTTCTCGTGAGTAATTACTGCCATGACGGGCACACACCAAGAAGAAGATACATAAGGAAAGAAACGGGATTTCCAAAAGAACATACCAAACTAAACCATTGGCACAAAAACCAAGAGAAACCTTCGACGTCAGAAGACAACAAGTAAACAGACGTTGTGAGATTCTTCTGCGGATTGGATGCGTTTTCGTGGAGCCCGTGCTTGATGAAGAGAGGGGTGCGATGATTGCAAGGCTTGACGAATAGATAACAAGATGAAGAATCTATTGAAGGATATGATCAATGAAAGAACCGAACCTAGACCAATCCTGAATTTGGAAACGGCGGATTAGAAGATTGTACGTCAAGGTGAAACTGGATAGTGTTAGGGAAGTTTCATAGATACTAGGTTAAACCTCGACCCTGCATAAAGGGCGTGTTAACAGTATAGGAGACTATTGCCTATTGTTATTATTCGGCACACTATTAAACGTGTGACATCATTCACCGGATTGCGTAAATCCGTTTCTGCATTCGTTTCATGAATTCAAGGTGAGAGTTAAATGTTACATTTTCTCTGTTGACGAGTCACTGCGATCGATGTTCAATTCTACATTCAATTGTTAATGAAGTAACATCAAGGCAATTACTACATCCTTCACTTTATCGTGGTGACTGAATAAATGAAGCGTTAGGACCATTACATGTTGTATGTCTGAGTGCAGGAAGGAATGTATGAATAGTTTCTTTCCCAGAGCGAACCACGAGAGTAGGCGTCGACCCCCTGTCCAATCGTGTTCAAGCAATAGTCCATCCCTCTTTGGTTTTCCCATCCAAGCGGATATCTGCTAGTTCCAACTGAAAACAAAAACAAATTACAAGGTAGATTTATTTTATTCCAATAAATATTGAGCGGTTTTCATTCCATGAATAGTTTTTATGAAATAACGGAATCCATTTTGGCGCTGCAGTCGGCATTATTTCTGGAGATCCTTATCTCTGATCCATGATTTACATTTTTGAAATAAACACAGAAATTGTTATAAAATGTACTTTTGAACTTTGAACTCATAGTTAAGTAAATGAAAATATTAGCACTTGCATTGATTCCTTCAAGCTGAAGCAAAATGGAGAAAACTGCTACGAGCAAGTTCTTCTGTTTGCCTGCATACGTCATTTCAGGGTATATGAGGACGAATATAAAAACAACAGTTCCAGGGGCGTAGCAGGAAATGAAGACAATGGAGATAATCGTGACCATTTTGACAACTTTGGTATCCCTGGTTGAAATAACTGCATGTTTCTGTGAAGATACAGACTGTTCCTTCCATTTTGAATTTTTGTTAAGAGCTTTTACCAGAATAACCGTACATATAGTGATGAACAGAAGAATACTGTTGGCAGGATGTTATTTATCCAGAAAGCAACTGTTTGTATATATCCACTATGGCTAACTTTCCCAGCTCCCAGGATAGATTTGTTTCGGCTCGAATCAAACAACCAGACAACTCTTGTGGAATAGAACACAGGAATAGCAGACGAAAACATGAGAACATAGAGCATAACTATTAAGGTCACAGTTCTTCTGGGGGTGATGATTGATTTGATCTTCAGAGGAGCCGCAATACACAAACATCGCTCAAATGTGATCCAGGCCGTTATGCCGGTGGTCACTCTGGTGAAGATAATGTGCGTCCACACAAGAAAGTACATTAGTTGAGTAGGGTAGAATGTTGGGTCCATCTTCAATATTGATGGCATCCAAAAAAGATTTGCAAAGAAGTGAAAAGACCAACGATGCAAAGTTAGAAATACTAAGTCCAAGAAGGCAGTATATTGACCGCGTCTCGCAGACCTTGGCGTCCAAAGACAACGATGTTTAGCAGATTAGCAATCAGACCAAAGATGGTGATACACTGCCATAATCCCCATGTGTTTATCATGGTAAAATATGAAAGCTTCTTATCACTTATTAAAATAGTTTCTTCTTTGATACTTTTCATATTTGTAAATTCAGTGATATTACACATTTATACTGTTGTGCAGAAGTAACTGTTTCTTGCCAACGACTAAAATTATGTTGTTCTCTCAATGTCCTCTCAAATGTATCTAATATACCTCTTACCCTCATACCTGTCAACCGCAGAACACGCTACTACAAAGGAGACATGCTCAAAGAATTACGCAATCAGCTACAACCTGCAATGACGAGAATCCTTCATTGTAGCAGAATACCACAAAACAATCTGAAACCAAAACACAAGTATATGTAGATCCCAGGAGTAATAATAAATAAAAGAATATACACTAAACATCATAATGTAGAAGTTACATTGCAATACTAAACACCATCATAATGTAAAAGATTCATTGCAATAATAAACATCATCATAATGTACAAGTTCAATTGCCGTACTAAACATCTCATAATGTAGATGTTCCATTGCAATACTAAACATCTCATAATGTAGAAGTCCCATTGCAACACTCACCATCTCATAATGTAGAAGTTCTACTGCAATACTAAACATATCATTCGATTGCAATACTAAACATGTCATAATGTAGCAGTTCCATTGCAATACTAAACATCATCATAATGTAAAAGTTTCATTGCAATACTAAACATCTTAAATGTAGAAGTTCCATTGCAATACTAAACACCATCATAATGTAAAAGTTTCATTGCAACACTAAGCATCATCATAATGTACAAGTTCCATTGCAATACTTAACACCATCATAATGTAGAAGTCCCATTGCAATAATAAACACAATCATAATGTAGAAGTCCCATTGCAATAATAAACACAATCATAATGTAGAAGTTCCATTGCAATACTAAACACCATCATAATGTAGAACTTCCATTGCAACACTAAGCATCATCATAATGTACAAGTTCCATTGCAATACTTAACACCATCATAATGTAGACGTTCCATTGCAATACTAAACATCATCATAATGTAGAAGTTTCATTGCAATACTAAACATCTCAAAATGTAGACGTTCCATTGCAATACTAAACACCATCATAATGTAGAACTTCCATTGCAACACTAAGCATCATCATAATGTACAAGTCCCATTGCAATAATAAACACCATCATAATGTAGAAGTTTCATTGCAATACTAAACATCTCAAAATGTAGACGTTCCATTGCAATAATAAACACCATCATAATGTAGAAGTTTCATTGCAATACTAAACATGTCATAATGTAGACGTTCCATTGCAATACTAAACATCATCATAATGTAGAAGTTTCATTGCAATACTAAACATCTCAAAATGTAGACGTTCCATTGCAATAATAAACACCATCATAATGTAGAAGTTCGATTGCAATACTAAACACCATCATAATGTAGAAGTTTCATTGCAATACTAAACATCATCATAATGTAAAAGTTTCATTGCAACATTAAACATCTCATAATGTACAAGGTCCATTGCAATAATATACACCATCATAATGTAGACGTTCCATTGCAATACTAAACATCATCATAATGTAGAAGTTTCATTGCAATACTAAACATCTCAAAATGTAGACGTTCCATTGCAATAATAAACACCATCATAATGTAGAAGTTTCATTGCAATACTAAACATCATCATAATGTAGACGTTCCATTGCAATACTAAACACCATCATAATGTAGACGTTCCATTGCAATACTAAACATCATCATAATGTAGAAGTTTCATTGCAATACTAAACACCATCATAATGTAGAAGTTACATTGCAATACTAAACACCATCATAATGTAGAAGTTTCATTGCAATACTAAACATCATCATAATGTAGAAGTTTCATTGCAATACTAAACACCATCATAATGTAGACGTTCCATTGCAATACTAAACACCATCATAATGTAGACGTTCCATTGCAATACTAAACATCATCATAATGTAGAAGTTTCATTGCAATACTAAACATCATCATAATGTAGAAGTTTCATTGCAATACTAAACATCTCAAAATGTAGACGTTCCATTGCAATAATAAACATCATCATAATGTAGAAGTTTCATTGCAATACTAAACATCTCAAAATGTAGACGTTCCATTGCAATAATAAACATCATCATAATATAGAAGTTCCATTGCAAAACTAAACAAGCCGTCCTGTCTCCTATCTCCTGCAGCTTCCTCTATGTTCTGAATCCCCACTGAGACATACGACCTCACAAAACTCATGTCAAGCCGTCTTATCTTCTATCCCATGCAGCTTCCTCTATGTTCTGAATCCCCACTGAGACATACGACCTCACACAACTCATGTCAAGCCGTCTTATCTTCTATCCCATGCAGCTTCCTGTATGTTCTGTATCCCCACTGAGACATACGACCTCACACAACTCACGCCAAGCCGTCTTATCTTCTATCCCATGCAGCTTCCTCTATGTTCTGAATCCCCACTGAGACATACGACCTCACACAACTCATGTCAAGCTGTCTTATCTTCTATCCCATGCAGCTTCCTGTATGTTCTGTATCCCCACTGAGACAGACGACCTCACACAACTCATGTCAAGCCGTCTTATCTTCTATCCCATGCAGCTTCCTCTATGTTCTGAATCCCCACTGAGACATACGACCTCACACAACTCATGTCAAGCCGTCTTATCTTCTATCCCATGCAGCTTCCTCTATGTTCTGAATCCCCACTGAGACATACGACCTCACACAACTCATGTCAAGCCGTCTTATCTTCTATCCCATGCAGCTTCCTCTATGTTCTGTATCCCCACTGAGACATACGACCTCACACAACTCATGTCAAGCCGTCTTATCTTCTATCCCATGCAGCTTCCTCTATGTTCTGTATCCCCACTGAGACATACGACCTCACACAACTCATGTCAAGCCGTCTTATCTTCTATCCCATGCAGCTTCCTCTATGTTCTGAATCCCCACTGAGACATATGTCCTCACACAACTCATGTCAAGCAGTCTTATCTTCTATCCCATGCAGCTTCCTCTATGTTCTGAATCCCCACTGAGACATACGACCTCACACAACTCATGCCAAGCCGTCTTATCTTCTGTCTCCTGCAGTTTCCTCTGTGTTCTGCCCATATTATTGGTCCCTACTTTAATGGGCCGGTGTTGTGACCTAGTGAACAGTGAACAGTTTCACAATTTCCCGACATTCTGAGTCGAGGGCTCAAATTCAGCCGTAGACGATGTAGAAGTCATAACATCTGATGGGAGATGCCTTGAAGAAATTAGAACAAGAATCGCCATGGCTTAGGCAGTCTTTTTACAAGATGAAAAACATACTGACCAATAAAATGATGTCATGTGCAACGAGAAAAAGAGTGTTGAGGTGCTGCATAGAACCTTTTCTTTTGTATGGATGTGAAGCATGGACAATAAGTAGACAAACTGGAAAACATCTGATGGCTGTGGAAATATGGTTTCTGAAGAGAGTGCAAAGGATACCATGGACAAACAGAAAAACCAATGACCAAGTCCTACAAGAAACAAATGAAAACCGTAAACTGATTAGAGAAATGAGACGTAGACAGTCACATTTTTTTGGGATCACGTTATGAGAAGAAATGACTTGGAGAACTTGGTGACTACTGGCAAGATCGAGGGAAAGAGAACAAGAGGAGGACAGAGAAGTAAATATCCGGATGGCTTGGCCACGTTGTATGGTCGAGACAAGAACACTGAGCTAATCCACGATTCTGGTGATCGAGTGAGATGGCAAAATATGACCGTCTACGCCTACCGGCATGGCACATGATGATGATGATGATGATGATGATGATGATGATGATGATGATGATGATGATGATGATGATGATGATGAAAAAGCAAACACCCCCCCCCCCCCTCCCTCAGCTGTGTCAATGTTATGGGCGTCGAGCGTTCAGAAAGCAACGAAAATCTACTAAATATTAAAATTGCCCTGTAAATCACACAGCCAAAACATGCTAGAATGATTTATTTAGTACGATAGTTGGTGTATAATATTAAATTCCCGTTATTTAGGAGAGAGATGTGGATTGTTATCGCCCTTGGAGTCAAAAATGGAGTGTTCTAAACCTTCAGATATTGTGCCGGAGAGATACGGATTCTGGGTTCTCTCCTAATGTCTGGATTAGTTCCCTGCGTATATTGACACATCCAGGTGACTTTCTATTCTTCGGACGTCTCATTGCTGATCGTACATCTTTTTATAACACAAGGGTGGGCAAACTACGGCTTGCGGGCTGCATGCGGCCCGGTATCTGATATTATGTGGCCCTCGAGGGCATTTAGAAATAATTTTTCTTTAAAACTTCGTTTTCAATCTATTTTGTTGAATTTTACAGAATTTTATGTACGGTTATGATTGTTTTAACATTTTTGATAAAATTTCTTTCTAATTTTCTATTTTTATAACCATTCCTTGACCTTCGAAATGTAATGCTAAAATGCGAATTTATCGATTTTAATATAGAGACGTATTTATCGACATGTAAAAATTTAATAAGGATGATTTGATAAAAAACAGATATTTCTCTGGCGAATAAAACGATTTATTTTACAAAAAAAAAAAAAAAAAAAAAAAAAAAAAATAAATAAATAAAATAAAAATAAAAATAAATAAATTTAAAGTGTTTTTCTGTTATAAATTATTTCCACATTATCAATGTTCAAATTAATTTACTTGTTTTAGCAGTCTTGATATATTTCTGAATTTTATTCTGAGTTTAATCCTTGTTTTCCGATTATTTTTTTTTTCATACACAGCCAAAAGTAGGTTTCTTTTCCTTTCCTTTATAAAATGTTGTAAAAATCTAACTTAGAATTTTATTAAATCTATGAGTGCCACTAAAACACGTAAGAATGAAGATGAATGTCGTGATTTTAATGATGAATGGACAACTAAGTACTGTTTTATAAAAGTTGGTAGCAAATCTGTTTGCTTGTTGTGTCGTGAGTCAGTGGCTGTCTTCAAGGAGTACAATTTAAAAACGACATTATCTAACAAAACATTCAGATTTCGGATACAATTTAACAACCGAAGAGAGGGAAAGCGAATGCCTGGAGTTGGTGAAAAGTTTGGAGAAACAGCAAACTGTTTTCACAAAACAGTCTTCAATTCAAGATGCAGCAACAAAAGCTAGTCTTGTGCTGTCACACAGAATTTGAAAATGGAACAATCCATTTTCTGATGGCGAGTTCATCAAAGAACGTTTCCTAGATGCAGCAAACATTATGTCTCCAGAACAAAAAACAAAAAAAACAAAAAAACAAACAAACACACACACACACACACACAAATTTACAAATTTGACAACATTACTTTATCAAGGAGAATTGTGGTAAGACGTATTGAGAGGATCAGTGACACTTTGATGCATAAACTTCAAGATATAAGTAAACAATTTTTGTGGTACTTTCTTGCACTGGATGATAGTATTGATGTACATGATACTGCCCAATTATTAATATTTATATGTGGAATAAACACTTCTTTCAAACTCACGGAAGAGTTACCGAGTGTTGAGTCACTCAAAGCCACAACCACAGGCCATGATATATTCAATGTTGTTACTAACTGTATTGAAAGAACTGGGTTGGTTTGGAAGACGGCAAGTGATACAACTGACGGAACTCTTGTTTTGACTGGAAAAAATGTAGGTCTGGTAAAGTTGATTAGAGATAAGATTAAAGCAGAATATCCTGACCACATGTTATTACCACTTCACTGTGTGATCCATCAAGAAAGTATGTGTAAACTGTTTTGAATATCAAGCATGTTATTGACTCAGTTGTCAGTGTCATCAACCTCATCAGATCAAGATGTCTTAAACACAGATAGCTCAAGGCATTACTTGACGATTTGTAAACTGAACATTCCGATGTCTTGTACCACACGAGTGTTCAATGGCTGAATCTCGGCAAGATGTTGAGGCGAGTGTGGGAACTCAGAGAAGAAATAGTGATGTTCCCAGAGATGAAGGGCATTGCATGTGACTTTAATACTAACATTGTCAATAAAGAGTGGAAGTTAGACTTTATGTTTGCCAATGAAAATATGAAAAAGTTAAATAAACCGAATGTCAAACTTCAGGAAAATGGGAGTGTTTGCACATGAATTACATGTACATGTAAAATAATTTCAGGCAAACCTCTCACTGATCTCATCCAGATAAGCAAGTGAAAAAAGGTTTTGTCACTTCCCTTTGCTAAAACAAGAAACAATTTCTAGTGAAATGACTGAAAAGTACAAAGTCTAATTAGATGCATTGACTGAAGAATTTGGATGGAGATTCCAAGATTTCAATAACATAGAGCCACAAGTCAATATTCTCAGGTCCCCTATTAGTGCAGAAGCTGATACAGCCACAGAGGACATACAGTTGGAGCTGCTTGACTTACAAGCAGATCATGACCTGAAAGAGAAATTCAAGTCAGATGGTTTGCTGGATTTCTATAGTTCTTTATCAGAAGAATCATTTCCCAATATGAGAAACTGTGCAGCTAAACGTTTATCAATGTTTGGAACAACATACATTTGCGAACAAGCATTTTGTTGCTTGAAGATTAACACATCTAAGAATAGGTCATTATTGTCGGACTGCAACTTGCATGCTGTCATGCGCATTTCAGCAAGTAAACTTGCTCCAGATTTAGAGAATGTTGTCAAAAATTGCAATCGGTTATATACATCTAATTAGAAATCAACAATAGTAGTGACAATGTAGTCAGTTTGTATCTAAATTAAAGCCATTTAATTTAATAAAACAAAACAATTTATTATAATAAAAAGATTGTACATCTTGTTAACAAATTAGTAAAAGTTTGTGTCCATATTGTAGAATATAATGTATAAGTAAAATAAAATTGCAATAAAGAGTTATTTATACTGTTGAATAACCTATAGATAATTCATAATCACTTATTGTGATAGTCTGCTGTAAACAAAGTGGACATAATATATATATATATATATATATATATATATATATATATATATATATATATATATATATATATATATATATATATATATATATGCGGGACCCCCCCCCCCCCCCCCCCCCCACACACACACCCAATAGCTTTACATTTGTGAATGTGGCCCTACGCACACAAAGTTAGGCCACCCACGATCAGTTGGTGTAATTTGCAAATGGTTCTTCTTCTGTGTTCTCATTATGCAGTGTTCTTGCGGTCTCTGTTTGGCTAGTTTGCTTACTATATATACTATGAACAAGAGATGGGGCAGGAGAGGGATGTGTGTGATTATTCCCTGTTCAGTTTATGTGGCTGTAGGAAGCCAGTAAAAAATGTTTTTCCCCCACATAGGGGTAAGAAATTGGAAACGAAGGACGAGTTACATTGAAAGATTACAAATCTAATTTAAGACTTGATTCTATAACTGAAAAGTTGATTATAAAATGTAATTATGCAAATATGTAAACATGCTTTGTAAGAAATCTATAAGTACTACTTTGTTATTAACATTTTCCTTCCGTACTGATTAATTTAGTTCTAAAAAAATATAGAGGCTTTTAAAAGTTAATTAATAATATTATCTCTAGTATATGATTTATGTTATTTTTAAACTGTAAGTAATCTCCCCTGCAATAATATTCGATGTTTATGTCCCCTACTCATTGCTTATCAAAGTGATTTTCTTTTAGATATCTTGCAATTTCGCAGAATGCTGTTGTTGTGATTTTTTTTCTTCTCTTTTTCTGTCTTTGACCAGGTTTGGCATTGGTAACATAGAGTTGGTAGGAAGATTGTGTTATAAAGTGCTTTATTAGTAGTTATAGATACATATTTGTTCTTTAGTATGGGTACCATTGTTGGCATTGGTAACCTAAAGTTGGTAGGAAGATTCAGATTGTGTTATAAAGTGCTTTATTAGTAGTTATAGATACATATTTGTTCTTTGGTATTAGTGCCATTTGTCCAATGAGTTGGCTTGCCTTATTTCATCAGTTTTCGATCTCGTCTTCTGATTTGCTATTTTATGATATAATACTTCCTAGGTATTTGAAACGTTTTACTTGTTTCAAGGGATGTTCGTTTAGGTGAATTGTTGTTGTTTTGTCTTCTTTAGTTATAGTCATTATCTCTGTTTTATAATTATAAAAAAATCTATAATTATACCAATGTTCATGTAATGTTCCCTAAACATTTCGCTTAGATTATTGATGTGGTCTTGTAATTCAGCTTCTGGTTTTGCTATTAGTGCTTGGAAGTCCGCAAACAGGTCTATGGTGTTCTGGATCAACGCTGCTGATGATAATCCTCCATGCCACCGTCTCAATCCATCCAGCACCATTTCTCTTAGTCTGCCTCATTTCCCCTCAATCTTTCCAGTTGTCACGATGTTTTCCAAAGTCTCTCTTCTCATCACATGACCAAAGAAAGCTGTTTGTCTCTTTCTTATTGTTGTATACAATGTTCTAGTTTTATTAGCCTCTTTCAGGCAATCATTGTTGGTTACTCTGGCAGTCCAAGGAATTCGCAACATTCGTCTCAGGAACCACATCTCTGTTGCTTCTTAAGTTCTTCCTAATTTGTTCATTTACATTCCAAGATTCACTGCCATACAGCAATATGGGTTCTAATTTAGCATTTCAGCACTCTCTTTCTTACATTCATTGAAAGTGACTTATTGCATAAGATACTCTTCATTTTCTGAAATGCGGCTTTTGTGACAGAATTAGCTCCCTTACATAGACAGGGCAGATTCTGAAAATTTATGAAGCCACACAAATGCACCTTGGAAATGTGTGCAACGTTGGAGAGGAACCTACGTTGATTTCATTATAATAACATATTACTAAAAATACTGAAAAGCAAGACCCGAGGCAAGAAACAAATGAAGATCGTAAACTGATTAGAGTCATTAGACGTAGACAGTCAAAATCATTTGGGCATGTCATGAGAAGAAATGAATTGGAGAACTTGGTGACAACTGGCAAGATCGAAGGGAAGAGACCAAGGGGAAGACCTAGAAGCAAATACCTTGATGGCTTGGCCACGTGACATGGTCGAGACAGGAACACAGAGCTGATCCACGACGCTGGTGATCGAGTGAGATGGCAGAACATGACCGCCCACGCTTACCGGCATGGCACATGATGGATGGATGGAGGCAAGAGAAGAAGATGGTGTAAGTCATAGCTTTACATTTGTCAATGTAGCTCTACGCACAAACAGTTTGCCTACCCATGCTCTAACACATTTTATATAAGTTCGATATCTACACGTTCAGTCATATGTTCATGGTTATTTGTCATATCATTATACATGTCTCCACAGCACGCCTCCCATCTTTCTAATATATCGTTTGTTGCCTTCTGTTCAAGTAAACACATGTGCGGGGAATTTGGCATCAGACCGCCTCGAGGTTTTTGTAAAAAATGGTATAGGTGCCGGTAGCTCAGAAAGGAATGGCAAACTACTGAATGTAAACTTGTCAAGAGATCACAACAGCAAATAATGCTGGTGTAGAATGCGACATCCTGTAAAGGATATACAACACACTTTTTTGTTTCTGTTAAAGTATTGCCATTTCTACCACTAAAAAAAAAATTCCATTATGGTCTTTTTATTATTCTGATATTATTGAGCACGGCTTCATCTTTTCCTTAAACCTAGAGATTTTCTGTTTTATTAGAAATATATTTACATATTGTTTCTTAGGGGAATCGAGGTAGAGCAACGGACACGTTGATAAACGTAATTTTCACACATTAAATAAACACTTGTCACACATTGATAAGCGTAATTGCCACACACTTACAAACACGTGTCACACACTGATAAATACGTGTCAAACACTCATAAAAACATGTCACCTACTGAAAAAAATGTCTGTCACAAACTGAGAAACATGTGCATCACACGCCGATAAACACGTTTGGAACACACTGATAAACATTCACACACTGATTTTGTAGGCACTCTGTCTACATATTCGACTGAAAACTAATGAAATTTGCCATGGTCTTGATTTGTTACTTTCGTTTCGCAACATTATGTGCATAGTTGTCCACATACTGGTCTGAAAACCTTGTCCCTTAACGAACATTTGAAACAGTCTTGATTGTTGTCCTTCCTCTATCAATATACGTTGCAGATAGAATGTTGTATTCATCGAACTGAAACCATGATGAGATGACTCAAACTCTACATTACTTATAAGACAATCAACATTTCTTTGTCTTAAATGCACAACGATCAATAATGTGTTTGCATTTCTCGTGAGTAATTACTGCCATGACGGGCACACACCAAGAAGAAGATACATAAGGAAAGAAACGGGATTTCCAAAAGAACATACCAAACTAAACCATTGGCACGAAAACCAAGAGAAACCTTCGACGTCAGAAGACAACAAGTAAACAGACGTTTTGAGATTCTTCTGCGGATTGGATGCGTTTTCGTGGAGCCCGTGCTTGATGAAGAGAGGGATGCGATGATTGCAAGGCTTGACGAATAGATAACAGGATGAAGAATCTATTGAAGGATATGATCAATGAAAGGACCGAACCTAGACCAATCCTGAATTTGGAAACGGCGGATTAGAAGATTGTACGTCAAGGTGAAACTGGATAGTGTTAGGGAAGTTTCATAGATACTAGGTTAAACCTCGACCCTGTATAAAGGGCGTGTTAACAATATAGGAGACTATTGCCTATTGTTATTATTCGGCACACCATTAAAAAATGTGTGACATCATTCACCGGATTGCGTAAATCTGTTTCTGCATTCGTTTCATGAATTCAAGGTGAAAGTTAGATATTACATTTTCTCTGTTGACGAGTCACTGCGATCGATGTTCAATTCTACATTCAATTGTTAATGAAGTAACATCAAGGCAATTACTACATCCTTCACTTTATCGTGGTGACTGAATAAGAGAAGCGTTATCACCATTACATGTTGTATGCCTGAGTGCAGGAAGGAATGTATGAATAGTTGTTTCTTTCCCAGAGCGAACCACGAGAGTAGGCCTCGACCTCCTGTCCAATCGTGTTCAAGCAATAGTCCACCCCTCTTTGGTTTTCCCATCCAAGCGGATATCTTCTAGTTCCAACTGAAAACAAAAACAAATTACAAGGTAGATTTATTTTATTCCAATAAATATTGAGCGGTTTTCATTCCATGAATAGTTTTTATGAAATAACGGAATCCATTTTGGCGCTGCAGTCGGCGTTATTTCTGGAGATCCTTATCTCTGATCCATGATTTACATTTTTGAAATAAACACATAAATTGTTATAAAATGTACTTTTGAACTTTGAACTCATAGTTAAGTAAATGAAAATATTAGCACTTGCATTGATTCCTTCAAGCTGAAGCAAAATGGAGAAAATTGCTACGAGCAAGTTCTTCTGTTTGCCTGCATACGTCATTTCAGGGTATATGAGAACGAATATAAAAAGAACAGTTCCAGGGGCGTAGCAGGAAATGAAGACAATGGAGATAATCGTGACCATGTTGACAACTTTAGTATCCCTGGTTGAAATAATTGCATGTTTCTGTGAACATACAGACTGTTCCTTCCATTGTGAATTTTTGTTAAGAGCTTTTACCAGAATAACCGTTCATATAGTAATGAAACAGAAGAATACTGTTGGCAGGATGTTATTTATCCAGAAAGCAACTGTTTGTATATATCCACTATGGCTAACTTTTCCAGCTCCCAGGATAGATTTGTTTCGGCGGGAATCAAACAACCAGACAACTCTTGTGGAATAGAACACAGGAATAGCCGACGAAAACATGAGAACATAGAGCACAGCTATTAAAGTCACAGTTCTTCTGGGGGTGACGATTGATTTGATCTTCAGAGGAGCCGCAATACACAAACATCGCTCAAATGTGATCCAGGCCGTTATGCCGGTGGTCACTCTGGTGAAGATAATGTGTGTCCACACAAGAAAGTACATTAGTTGAGTGGGGTAGAATGGCAGGTCCATCTTCAATATTGATGGCGTCCAACAGAGATTTGCAAAGAAGTGAAAAACCAACGATGCAAAGTCAGAGATACTAAGTCCCAGAAAGCTGATATTGACCGCGTCTCGCAGACCTTGGCGACCAAAGACAACGATGTTTAGCAGGTTAACAACCAGACCAAAGATGGTGATACACTGCCCTAATCCCCATGTGTTTATCATGGTAAAATATGAAAGCTTCTTATCACTTATTAAAATAGTTTCTTCTTTGATACTTTTCATATTTGTAAATTCAGTGATATTACACATTTATACTGTTGTGCAGAAGTAACTGTTTCTTGCCAACGACTAAAATTATGTTGTTCTCTCAATGTCCTCTCAAATGTATCTAATATACCTCTTGCCCTCATACCTGTCAACCGCAGAGCACGCTACTACAAAGGAGACATGCTCAAAGAATTAAGCAATCAGCTACAATCTGCAATGACGAGAATCCTTCATTGTAGCAGAATACCGCAAAACAATCTGAAACCAAAACACAAGTATATTTAGATCCCAGGAGTAATAATAAATAAAAGCATATACACTAAACATCATAATGTAGAAGTTCCATTGCAATACTAAACACCATCATAATGTAGAAGTTCCATTGCAATACTAAACATCATTATAATGTTCAAGTTCCATTGCAATACTAAACACCATCATAATGTAGAAGTTCCATTCCAATACTAAACATCTCATAATGTAGAAGTTCCATTGCAATACTAAACATCATCATAATGTAGAAGTTCCATTGCAATACTAAACACCATCACAATGTAGAAGTTCCATTCCAATACTACACATCTAATAATGTAGAAGTTCCATTGCAATACTAAACATCATTATAATTTAGAGGTTCCATTGCAATACTAAACATCTTATAATGTAGAAGTTCCATTGCAATACTAAACATCATCATAATGTAGAAGTTCCATTGCAATACTAACCACCATCATAATGTAAAAGTTCCATTGCAATATTAAACATCTCATAATGTAGAAGTTCCATTGCAATACTAAACATCTCATAATGTAGTAGTTCCATCGTAACACTAAATATCATTATAATATAGAAGTTCCATTGCAAAATTAAACAAGCCGTCCCATCTTCTGTCTCCTGCAGCTTCCTGTATGTTCTGTATCCCCACTGAGACATACGTCCTCGCACAATTCATGCCGAGCCGTTCTTTATCCTATCTCTTCCAGCTTCCTGTATGTTCTGTATCCCCACTGAGACATACGTCCTCGCACAACTCATGCCGAGCCGTTCTTTATCCTATCTCTTCCAGCTTCCTGTATGTTCTGTATCCCCACTGAGACATACGTCCTCGCACAACTCATGCCGAGTCGTTCTTTATCCAATCTCTTCCAGCTTCCTGTATGTTCTGTATCCCCACTGAGACATACGTCCTCGCACAACTCATGCCGAGCCGTTCTTTATCCTATCTCTTCCAGCTTCCTGTATGTTCTGTATCCCCACTGAGACATACAAGTATATCCTCACCCAACGTATGCCAAACCGTCCTGTCTCCTATCCCATGCAGCTTCCTCTATGTTCTGAATCCCCACTGAGACATACGACCTCACACAACTCATGTCAAGCCGTCTTATCTTCTGTCTCATACAGTTTCCTCTGTGTTCTGCCCATATCGTTGGTCCCTACTTTAAATATCCGGCTCTGTGACCTAGTGAACAGTGAACAGTTTCACAATTTCCCGACATTCTGAGTCGAGAGCTCAAATTCAGCCGTAGACGATGTAGAAGTCATAACATCTGATGGGAGATGCCTTGAAGAGATTAGAATAAGAATCGCCATGTCTTTGGCAGCCTTTTTGCAAGATGAAAAACATACTGACCAATAAAATGATGTTATGTGCAAAGAGAAAAGAAAAAGAGTGTTGAGGTGCTGCATAGAACCTGTGCTTTTGTATGGATGTGAAGCATGGACAATAAGTAGACAAGCTGGACAATATCTGATGGCTGTGGAAATATGGTTTATGAGGAGAATGCAAAGAATACCATGGACAAACAGAAAAAAAACCAATGAACAAGTCCTACAAGAAACAGATGAAAACCGTAAACTGATTAGAGAAATGAGACGTAGACAGTCACATTTTTTGGGTCACGTTATGAGAAGAAATACATTGGAGAACTTTGTGGCTACTGGCAAGATCGAGGGGATGAGAACAAGAGGAGGACAGAGAAGTAAATACCTGGATGGCTTGGCCACGTTGTATGGTCGAGACAAGAACACTGAGCCAATCCACGATTCTGGTGATCGAGTGAGATGGCAAAACATGACCGTCCACGCCTACCGGCATGGCACATGATGCTGATGATGAAAAAAGCAGAATCCCCCCCCCCCCCCCCCCAGTTGTGTCAATGTTATGGGCGTCGGGCGTTCAGAAAGCAACAAAAATCTACTAAATATTAAAATTACCCTGTAAGACACAGAGCCAAAACATGTTTGAGTTCATGTGCGGTAAAGGATATGCAATTAACGTTTCTTTAATACGTATCCCAGAATGCTAATCCTATAATGTTTCATTTCTTCTATCGTTGGTGCTGTCTACCCCAATGCATACACAGTTCCAACATTCTATGTCCCAATTCTAGAGAGTTTACTAGGTGAAAGCAAATTTCCTTTCTCCTTGATTGGCTACAGTTTTCTTTCTCCCGTATTTTTAGACGTGTTCGTGATTGTGAAGTTTTCAACAGGGTAGGACAGCCGACTCCAGTTGACACCTGTCTAAGTCGTCTCGTACTACATGCGTGATAGGTTACAGCGTCGCTGTTCTATGTTTCCTCTTAGGGCCGCGGGACCACTCGGGTACAATACAGTTTAAAATTTAAATATTTTGCACATCCTTTACAGGACATCGCTGTCAACATCAGCATCTTTCAGCTGATTGTTGATTTCTTGGCAAGATTACGCTCAGTAGTCTGCCATTGCCGGCTTCGTGGCTTAGAGGTTATGACTTTTCTCCGTAATCTCGTATACTCTCGTGGGTAACGTGATGACGGTGAGAATCAGCAGTGGTTCGAATCGCATCGGTAACTTACGGGGTATGTGAGCCGGCCGCTCAGAAAGCAATGGCAAACTACTGAACGTAATCTTGCCAAGAAATCAACATACAGCTGAAAGATGATGGTGTTGACAGCGATGTCCTGTAAAGGATATGCAAAAAAAAAAGTCTGCCATTGCTTTCTGAGCGGCCGGCTCACATACCCCATAAGTTACCGACGCGATTCGAACCACTGCTGATTCTCACCGTCGTCACGTTACTTACGAGATTACGGAGAAATGTCGCTAACCTCTAGGCCAGGAAGCTGGCACAATACAGTTTAGTGAGGTCGTATTTGTCAATTGGTCAGAATTGTAGAAGCTGCGGTGAAACTAGTGATACATTCCCAATATTTACGCCATCGTATCCAGCGTGTCTTTTTTTTATTGTCAATGTTGTCAGTTGGTCAGAACTGTAGAAGCTGTGGTGGAACTATTGATACATTCCCAATGTCAGCGCCATCGTGTCCCGCGTGGCTTTGTTTACTGTCAATGTTATCATGTGTTCTGAACTGTAGAAGCTGATGTGCAGCTATGGAAACGTTCCCAATATCTGCGCCATCGTATCCCGCGTGTCTGTTTTTACTGTTAGTCTTGTCAGATGGTCAGAACTGTAGCTTTGGTGGAACTATCGATACATTCCCAATGTCTGCGCCATCGTATCCCGCGTGTCTGTTTAACTGTCAGTGTTGTCAGTTAGTGTGATATATTTTCACAAGCCGGCAACATCGCTGTGGATATTCCTCGTAATAACATTCAACATTAGCACCACAACAGTACTGGTTTATTTTCCCTACTTCTACAATCCAAAATTTACAATAACTCATTGTCGGTGATTCAACCAAAAACTCCAACTGGGAATAGTGAACATAAATACGACACGCAAAGCAGAAAAAGGCCTGTTTGTTCACCAGCCCAACACGAGGGAGAAAGGGCCACTGTCTGACGGTATGGCAAAATTTTACAACTTCAATATTGAAAGATAATCAAAGTGTGAGAAGAAATAAAATACATGCTATAAGCAGCCAGAGAACTTGAAGGATAATCCGAGGCTTGGACACTGAACTCTGTGTCGTCGTGTGGGAAGTCGTTCAGAAGAGAATGGAGGTAAACACAATATTTAATTTAATTTAAGTTAGTCTATGAGCATTTTCAAGAAGCCGGTGAATCAATGTGTTGTAAGCCA
Organism: Cepaea nemoralis; assembly: GCA_014155875.1. Taxonomy (NCBI): domain Eukaryota; kingdom Metazoa; phylum Mollusca; class Gastropoda; order Stylommatophora; family Helicidae; genus Cepaea; species Cepaea nemoralis. The sequence goes on from JACEFZ010016705.1 coordinate 470,973, forward strand.
TGTGGTTAGTTCTTAAGAAATTAATTTAGTAAAAACTAAATATTATATTCAATTAACATAGTCATGGATAAACTGTATATTAGGAAAAACCACAGTGAGTTTTATTTTTCGCCGAGATAAACAACTTATTTAAAGTGTAAATATTAGACTTAGGTTGTACATTTTATTTATTAAGAAGTTAAACTAAATCAACAGTGATTTAGGAGTGATTAACTTAAGATTTAGGAAGCTAAGAATGCTTAGTTCACAAAGAAGAAACTATTTTACATGTGCAAACACTGGTAAGACAAATTAGAGTAATGTGTAATAGTCTAGTAGATTTTTTATTACATGAGCACATGAGAAGTCCAATAGGTATTTTCCATGAGCAAATGGGAGCCAAATAGATTTCTATAAGTATTATAATTTTGTGTGGTTAGTGAAAGCACCCATGTGGAGAGTCAAATGTATTTTCAGTGTTGTTAAACATGTGGATTTATCATCTGTGAGGCACATAATAATGCTTAATCAACCGCCATGCAAGTGTGGTTATGATTCATGATGAATGAATGTGGATTTAGTATATCACATAAATCTATGTAAATGACGAGAGCATGTGGGGATCCATATGCAATTTCATTATTGCTAACCATGAGGAATCATCCTTTTTGAATCGCATAAGTATTGCTATTGATCACACAAGTCTATGTCATTGAAGAGAGCAATCCTGTGGTGAGTCATATTTGATTTAATTATTGTGAAACAGATGTGAATGTATCATTTGTAAACCACATCGGTATGACTATTCTTCTTCTCCTCCTTCTCCTCCTCCTTCTCCTCCTTCTCCTCCTTCTCCTCCTCCTTCTTCTTCTTCTTCTTCTTCTTCTTCTTCTTCTTCTTCTTCTTCTTCTTCTTCTTCTTCTTCTTCTTCTTCTTCTTCTTCTTCTTCTCTTCTTCTTCTTCTTCTTCTTCTTCTTCTTCTTCTTCTTCTTCTTCAGCGTTCCGAGCCATTGAGGTTCTTTGCTGCAGATACAATCCGTCTCCATTTGTCTCTCTGGTTGATCTTCTCTTGCCAGTCGTTGATTCCAAGTGCTTGTAACTCTGTACGTATATTATCTCTCCACCGTCTTCTTGGTCTACCTCGGGGTCTACGGTCATTTATTTCCTGAGTGTAAGCGAGTTTTGTTTCCCTATTATCTTCCATTCTTTCTATATGCCCCATCCATTGTAGTCTATTAGCCTTCACGATACCAGTGATTAGCGGGGACTTAAACAGATCATAAATGTCTTTGTTACTGTGACGAAACCGACCAGATTGCTGATCTGTATTCTGCATTATATCCCTCTGGTCGAAATAGGCGTGTTTTTTCCCATCCGATGGTAAAAATAGCAGGGAAATCTCCTGTGAAAATAGTCCCTTTCGGGAATTATTCGTCTTTCTAGCCACTATCACTGGCCTGGAATGATAGGCGACTTGCGGAGATGCATCAGGTGTTTGCTCAATGTGTAGTCTGGCGGCACCAAAGCACAGGACGGGAAACGATTATCTCTGTGGATCGAAGATAGGTTCTCGCGCTTCTCCCAATCGAGGGGCGATTCGAACTCGGATGGCAGGGGCCTTTTCCTGTGGAACGGGTAATGTCCCGATCCCGTAAGAGGTAGGTCCGCGGGAATAGCGAAAGTTCCATTGTACTCTCCTTCAGATTTGGAGAGGTCCGAGGTAGTTTCTCCACAAGTTAATGCGATAACCATCGCGTTAGATTCGGTTCTGGGTCCAGACGAGGGCGAGGTAGACTCAGTCCTACGCAGGAAGTCCTGTGGGGAGTTTCTGAGATCTCCTATGTATCCACCTGTGGATAGGGGGAACACACTCCGTCGGGAAGAGGCCCATAGTGTTAAGTACACTGGGAATCGAAGTCGGTTGGGCGAAGTCACGTCTGGCACGACGGGACCGTCGGGTGACTCGATCCGCCGACCGGCTCACACTCATTACTCGCGGGCGAGAAGGCAGGAGCGAGGGTACTCCAGTCGATCCTGAAGTCAGCGACCATTCCTTCCTGTGAGTAGGAACCCATAAGTGGGGAGGGGAAGGTCAGCTGTCCCGGCTGGTGGGTCCCTGTATATGTAAAGTCCTATTGTGGTGTCGAGCATCCCTAAGCTGGGGATATTAACTATAGAAACCTACATGTTCCAAGCCCTGGGTCTTGGTACAGGTACTTCTTCTTTTCCAATCTCTCTCACTTGTGCATCATGTTGTGGTCCAACGATGCGTCTTAACTTTGTTCTCAAAGATCTTTTATCAGTCGCAGAAAAATATAATAAGTTCGATGAATGATCTGAATGAATGAGATTCATTGTAATGTCATTGTGGTGTGGAATCTGTGAATTATGTCATGTGCAAAGCACATACACATGCTTGACTGTATCCATCCAGATATGTATGTGTCTGCTTCGGAATGAGTGAATGATCATCATGCACATATGAATATTGATGTTCTGATGAATGAGGAGACGAAGTGAATGAGAGCTGCTTGTACAAACTAATGTGACATGCTAAGAAGGAGTATAGCTAACAGTCGAGACTCATGATAGACGGCACTTTGATGTGTAATTTCCATGTCTTTCACAAATGAGAACATGTTGGCATAACCCATACACTAATTAATAATTTAGTGAACTACGACGCATGACACCACTCTTGTTTGCAAATATCATTCATGTCACCTGTCATCTGGTGTTTGCCTAAGCATGCAGCACAACCCATATTACAGATCACGCATATACTACAAGCATCTGGTTTGTATCTGTAAGCCACGACCCCTCTTGTATTTCATCTCACCCCTGTTACAACATATGTCCTAGTGTCTCTGATGATTGTACGGATAATGAGGATGATGAATGTGATACCAATGATGGTGATTATGATTGTAGGAGATGATGATTGTAATGATAATGATGATGATCATGATAATAGACATAAGGATAATGGACTGAGAATGATGATGAGATTGGCCAATAACAATGGATGATGAGTGATGATAAAAAGGTAAAGAATAGTACAGACACGGTGAAGAGGGGGGAATATACTCGCCATTAAACATTTGATTAGAAAAGAATCACCGTGAATACTATACAAGAATCTGATACTATGATGTACTTATATTGTTATAAGCAACTACTCATATGCAAGTAGGGAATTGATTTAAAAACCCTTAATGTAGTGAGACCTTCGCTTAAGGAGAAGGGGATAGTGGAGATAACTAGTCACAGGAAGCCTCGGTACATAGTTGTCAAGTCAAATCAATCAAGGTATTACGTTAACCTGTAGGGACCTGAAGGAAAACAGGCATAGGAGAAGATGACACCGCGTATCTGCTAGTCTAAACCTGTACACTTGTAATGGAAGGTTGGATGGAAAACAACCAGTTTTGTTGTGGATAACTATTTGAGAGCACCAAGACTATTTACCCTCCACTGTTTATTTTCCTAGGATCAAAATTCTTTTATATATTTTCTTTGTTGTTTTTCTGATGTTCCTATTGATGATATCATTAGATTTATGATTGATGCTGACATTTCAGGTAGTGTCTATAATCATATAGATCCAGAATGTGAATGTAGCACCCTGTTTAGTGAGCACCTGTTGAGTGATGCCCTTGATAGAGGAGTGTAGAAAGCTATTCAACTGCAAGATTTTCCTCGATCCATGAAGGGCAGGTAACATAGATGTTAGATTCTTGAACCTGAAAGTGGAGAACTAGAGCCAATATTCTGCTCAAACCTGGAAAAGATCAACACGAAGAATAAAATAACACAAAGCCATTGATTGTTAGTCAGAGGGATCCATAAACCTTGAAGTGGAGAACCCAGAGTGTATAGTTCTTTATTTCATTTACCCTCATGCCAGTCAAAGATGAGCAGTACATGTAACTGACAGAGATATTGTTGGTGATATAACCAATATATGTGTCACATAAATGCTCTCATCATCTCATCTCATCTTATCCTGTTCCTCTTGTACCTTGCGGTGTCGAGGTGAAGTATAAACATCGTGAGTGTGCCCTATTATGGGCTTCATATATCGATATTCCCATGGACTCTGCTATTCCCTCCGTCCAACATTTACGTGGTCGGCCTCTTCCTCTGTTTCCATCTGGTCTGTACATCATTGCTTGTTGTGGTATGCTGTTGACTGGTAACCTACTTGCATGGCCAAACCATTTGACTTGCTGCTTTCTAATAAAATCTAGTGCTGCTATAACCCCCCCACTTTAGTTCTGATTTCTTCATTTCTGATCTTATTTCTTCTTCATACGTTGAGTATTCTTCTCAGTAATCTCATTTCTGTTGTTGTGATTTTTCTTTTCTCTTTTTCTGTCATTGTCCAGGTTTGGCATTGGTAGCATAGAGTTGGTAGGAAGATTGTATTGTAAAGTGCTTTCTTAGTAGTTATTGATACATGTTTGTTCTTTAGTATTGGTGCCATTTGTCCAATGAGTTGGTTTGCCTTATTGCATCTATTTTCGATCTCGTCTTCTGATCTGCCATTTGATGATATTATACTTCCTAGGTACTTGAAACTCTTTACTTGTTTCAAGGGATGTTCGTTTAGGTGAATTGTTGTTGTTTTTTCTTCTTTAGTTATAGTCATTACCTCTGTTTTGCTTGTGCTAATTTTCATGTTATGTTCCCTACACATTTCGTTTAGACTATTCATGTGGTCTTGTAATTCAGCTTCTGATTTTGCTATTAGTGCTTGGTCGTCCGCAAACAGGAGTTCTCTAATGGTTAGATATGCAGATGGTTCTTCTTCTGTGTTCTCGTCATGCGGTATTCTTGCGGTCTCTGTTTGGCTGGTTTCTTTACATATGTTGTCTATATATGTTATGAACAAGAGAGGGGACAGGACACAACCTTGTCGTACTCCAGATCTTATGGTGAAGGGTTCTGAGTGTCCTCCAGTTGCTCTCACTATGCATTCACTGTTGTTATATAAGCTTCTACATAGGTTTGTTAGATGTGTACTCACACCATATTGTTTAAGGATTTCCCACAGCTTGTTTCTATCTACTCTATCAAATGCCTTTTCTTGGTCGACAAAGGCTAAGTAGAGTGTTTCATTGAATTCGATTGATTTTTCTATAAGTTGTCTAAGAGCAAAAATGGCATCTGTGCATCCTTTGTTTTTCCTAAATCCAAGTTGTGTTCGCTTAGCTGGGGTTCTATAAGTAGTTCGTAGTCTTTTTCTCAAGAATTTTGCAAAATATTTTCCCAGTATGACTCAACAGTGAAATGCCTCTGTATTGTGTGCAATCTCCTTTTGCTGCCTTTGTTTTTCCAAACTGGGATAATTATGGCAGTTCCCCAGTCTCGTGGTGTCTGTTGTTCTACCCAAACATGGTTGAATAGTCTATGTAGCCATGCTGTTCCTACTTCTCTTGCTGCTTTAATTAGTTCATTGGCATTTC
>JACEFZ010016706.1:0-135000 GCA_014155875.1 Cepaea nemoralis
AGGAAGAGACTCCAGACCAGGAAACACCACCTGTAGTGGAATTGGTAGAGGTTAACGGTCGTCAAGTGGAGTGTTTATACGACACAGGACTGGAGGGGAGGCCGTGATTTCTGCGGATCTGGTACATCCAGAACAATTCACAGGTGAAACCTTGGATATACAGCCTGCACAGAAGAGTGCTGTAACCATGAAGTTGCCCATTGCTAATGTGGAGATTCGCTCAAGGTACGTCACCGGCATTATCAAGGCCGCTGTATTGACGATCCCATTTTTCCAGTCATCCTAGGTTGCCGGTATGTCTTTCTGGGAATGCCCAGGGAGCCATTCCATATGGGAGCAATGCAGACTCGCTCTCAGACGAAAACGGAAGAGGCAGACGTGATTGTGACTAACTCAATGCGGGGGAGCTACGAACTGCCCAGAGTGAGGATGATACTTTACGTCCTGCTACAAAAAGCTGCAGAAAAGTGCTGATCCACTAGGACGGGGGCAGTACTACATGAAGAATAGGATACTCTACAGGAGAGCAGGAAGGGGAGACAACACTCATATCGGTCAGTTGGTCGTCCCGAAAGCTCACCGGTCCCAGATTCTTCATATGGGGCATACCATCTCCTTTAGTGGACACATGGGTATTGCCGCCACCATGCAGCGGATTTCCTGCCACTACTATTGGCCGGGAATGACAGATGATGTGCGTCGGTATGTGAAGTCATGCCCTGAGTGCCAGAGGGTGGCACCGAAACACTGGACAGCACCGGTGGTGTTGGTGAGATGCCCATCATGAACTCTCCTTTCGAGAGGGTAGCCATCGATATCGTGGGTCCACTTCCCAGGACTAGGAAGAGGAACATGTATATACTCACAATGGTGGATTGCTGTACAATGTGGGGTGAAGCCATACCGTTGACCACGATTGACTCGAAAAAACGGTGGCGGACGCACTGATGGAGGCCTTTACCAGATTAGGCTTTCCGGATCAAATTCTGACGGACAATGGATCTCAGTTTTGTGGAAAACTCATGGAGGAGGTATTTAGGGTGTTTCACTCTAACCACATACATACCAGCCCTTACACCCTCAAGCCAATGGACAAGTAGAGCGTTTCAAACGGTACTTGATGACAATGCTCAGGAAACTAGACGCAGGAAAAACCTGATAGGTGGGAATGAATATATCCCAGCAGCACTCTTGCCTATCGGGAAGTTCTCATGGCTCAACAGGACTACCACCCGCTACGTTGCTGTTTGGTCGTCCAATCAAAGGACCGTTGGAAGCCATGTGGAGGAGTTGGACTGAAGAGGGGACGTCAGAAGAAGTGATCTCATCCTATCAATACGTGAGGAACTGAAAGAAAAACTCCACAAGGGATGGACTCTTGCAATCAAAAACTTGAAAAAGACCAGGAAAAGACATGCGGCTTACTACAACCGTAGGTCTAAGAAAGATCTCTAGAGGTGGGAGACAAGTCTTGTTGCTACTCCAACGGGAAACAACAAACTGGAGATAGGTTGGCAAGGGACCATTTCCCGTGGAAAGGGTGATATCCAGTAACCAACTATCAGATCCGGATCCGGGGAAAGTCGAAGATTTTCCATATCAATCTCTTGCGGAAATACGAAGAGAGACCCGGAGACAAGGCAGCTCACCTCATGGCAATGAGCAGTTGCAGTGGAGACAGAAGTGGGAACCAGCGAGGGCAGGGAATATCCCTTGGTACACCAGGAAACCTATAGGGATGTGCAAGTGAACCCTGATCTGACCTCCCAGGAGAGGGAAAGGATAACCCAGGTTCTCAAGTCTCATAAGGAGATACTGACTGATAAACCAGGACGAACGAGGTTGGTTGAGTTCGAGATGACTTTGACAACACAGGAGCCTGTTCGCCAAAAGGTTTACCCAGTGCCATTCTCTAAAGAAAAGGCCCTGGAGGAGGAATACAAAAACTGCTGGAGGATGACGTGATTGCACCATCCACATCCCCATACAATGCGGGGGTAGTTTTGTTACGCAAACCAAGTGGAGAACACAGGTTGTGTATAGATTAACGACTTCTGAACAGTCATACACAGTTTCAGGTGGAACCTTTGCCGAATCCAACTCAGTTATTCGCTAGGCTCCATAAGGCTCGGTACTTTTCAAAGGTGGATCTGAGTCGGGGGTACTATCAGATACCAGTCAAAACCGGAGATTCGACCACTGTTAGCTTTCAGTACACCCAGTGGACACTACGAATTCAAGGTCATGCCCTTTGGACTCAGCAAGGCACCTAGTGTGTTTACACGCATGATGAGGACTTTACTAGATCCGTTACAGGATCCTCCATCATCTCATTCATGGATGATATTCTGATTTCCAGTGACAGCCTGGATGACCACTTACAATCCTTGGAGAGAATGTTTAATAGGCTCAAGGAAGCAGGGCTTACTGCTCGTCCAACCAAGTGCATGATTGGTTACCAGACTCTGGAATTTCTAGGTCACACCATCACTCCAGGACACATTGTCCCAGAAGAGAAGAACCGGGAGAAAATCAGAAATGCACCAAGGCCAAAAACGAAGAAGGATGTGCGATCTTTTCTCTCGTTGTGTGGGTTCTACCACAAATTTATCCCACATTTCACTGAACTGGGAGCTCCGTTGACGAAACCTTGAAAAAGGGATTCCCGGACCAAATCATTTGGACACCAGAATGTGAGAATGCCTATAGTCAGTTAAAGGAGGGCCTTGGTCAGCAAACCTGTATTACAGCTCCCTGACCTTTCCAAACAATTTGTGTTGAGAACAGATGCGAGTGCGATTGGAATTGGAGCCGCTTTGGTTACAGGAAGGAAAAAGACGATGCTTCGGTTTTGAAACCTGTGGCATACGCAAGTAAGAAACTTCTACAGGCGGAGAGGAATTATTCAACCGTCGAGAGAGAGTGCTTGTCCCTCGTATGGGCAGTGCAAAAATTCCAGCCTATTTGTATGGAGTTAAGTTTCGGGTCCAGTCGGATCATCAACCCCTGATGTTCCTGGCTACTTCTCAGAAGCTCAACGCCCGTTTGATGCGTGTGGTCGTTGTTACTTCAACCTTATAATTTCACAGTAGAGTACATTCCTGGGAAGGAAAATGTTGGAGCGGATTTCTTGTCAAGACACCCAGCTCCTGAAGAAGAAGAATGAATCATCTGGATTAAACTCATGGTGGAAAAGAGTGAGATGGACTACTCTCTTAAGAGGGGGTCTATGTCACGAGATCGCCATGAGTTAACCAGATAATAATACCGACGTTTGCTTGGCGTATATTTTCTAGGCCACAACATCGTACTAACAGAGTAAACACAGCTGCACGGGTTACATCGGGTCAGCCCATATACACATTTGGTGGTGAGTGAGAAGGAAGGGATACAACGCGTTGGCCGTTCATAACAGTTAAAATCACATATAATTGCCCGCTCAGGGATATGGAATGGTTCCGTTTGTCATCTATAGTTCCGGACATCAGACGGAATGGAGGATTTGAACTGTCACCACATGACAGAAATTTGAGGGCTTGTTATTGAAAACAGTGGAACACCTGCCGGACATGAACAACGTCACGTGCACAATGTAAGCTTGTTGGAAAACCATGATTGGCAGCTTGGTATCGAAACTCTTTGTTGGAACTCGACAGTAACTCTCTAGATTGTTTTGGATGTCTAAACCAGTGATGACAAATCTAACATTGAGGGAGCCAGAGGGGGGATGGATCCCTGACAGGGGATGATCTGCCAATGTGCCACCTGTGTGGGGGCATAAAGGATAACGTCACGTGGCCAACTTGGTAGTTTGCCATATAAACCCGAGTTGGGGCCAACTAGGGGGACTTGGAAATGTGGCTCTAGTCGGAGTGAAATGGCACTGCAGTGCTTAGTGGAAATAATATCTACCGTGTGTTAATTAGTGACTTAATTTTACACGTGCCTATCATGGCAGATGTAGATATGATTGATAGGACTGCAGTAGTGCCATTTAAGGTATAACCTATTCTTATATTAGTTCTAATTAATATAGACTGTGGCCTTGTTAAACTATAGTGTGATGATTAGCACTGTTAATGGAAACTAGTTAGAGTAGAATAGTGATATTAGCTCTGCTAGTTAAGAATATAGTACTGATGGATAATTGGGAGACGGGGAACTTGCCCGCTGGGGTTTTGCACTCTGTATGGGTCTTTCTTTGTCATAGCCTGATTCGGCTCTAGGTGGGTAGCTAATCTGCTCTATGACTAAGTCTAGTTAGCTAAAGATCATTAAGCAAGGCGATAGGCTTACACTCAGCCGAAAGGATCAGTGACTAGTACTATCACCAGATGTGTTGTTTCTATCCTAGGTTCCCTACCAGATCCAAGGAAACTCAACAAGTTTTTGGGAAAGAATCAAGTCCCATTCGGAAGAACACCAGTTCAACAATCAATAAAGTTGCATACAGAACGTAACTAAAGCTAGAAGGAAGTTGATTCACCAAAGAGAGTGATGATTACTGATGCACCACACAGCATCAGACAGTAGTAACTAACTGAGAACATTAATTATAATAGTTACCTAGTGTGATATAATCTCGTGTAATAGAACACAAGACATGATACGTGAGGCTAGATAGACACGAGTGAGGATCAATCACATTAACAATTAACATTAATGACTGTGTACACACTACAAAGGACTTGTGCATTTTTTTTAAGGAACGATAGGAACGGACATTGTGTAGGGTGCAACCGGTCCATGATTAACTGTTAATACCACCGGTGTCTATTTCGGATGATCATGAAATTGGATTGCCAGAGGTCTACAGAGGCAAAGCAGTATCCGGCAAGATGGTTTCGGCACTGGGTGAGATGTACATGTTCTGACGTAACGTGCTGTGGTCTATCCTTGCTGGGATTAGCTGACTGGGTTGTGGTCTGAGAGTCCGATTCTACACACTTTATAGAACACGTCACACATTTTCTTCGCATACACGTCTCATACACGTTACACTTTTCTTTTAATAAATTAATCTTTATTAATTTCTAGAAGCAAGAGTTGTTGAGTATGTTGCGTTGGGAAGTATGAGAGGGGGCATAGTACGACAGTGAGAGAGTGATAGGAAAAGGTGTCCATAGGCTGATGGAGTGTGTTGGACGGAAGCTGGTGGATTCTCCAGAATATTGAGAGGGAAAAAAAAATATTATAATGTGAGTGTCGACTCTCTTCACTCCAGGGACGACACTGTAAAGGAGGACACGACACCATGTCTCACACCTTCACTAACTGACATATCGTTGTACCCATGTCTGACACCTTCACTAACTGACATATCTTTTTACCCATGTCTGACACCTTCACTAACTGACATATCTTGGTACCCATGTCTCACACCTTCACTAACTGACATATCGTGGTACCCATGTCTCACACCTTCACTAACTGACATATCTTGGTACCCATGTCTGACACCTTCACTAACTGACATATCTTGGTACCCAGGTCTGACACCTTCACTAACTGACATATCTTGGTACCCACGTCTGACACCTTCACTAACTGACATATCTTGGTACACATGTCTGACACCTTCACTAACTGACATATCTTGGTACACATGTCTGACACCTTCACTAACTGACATATCTTGGTACCCATGTCTGACACCTTTCACTAACTGACATATCTTGGTACACATGTCTGACACCTTCACTAACTGACATATCTTGGTACCCATGTCTGACACCTTCACTAACTGACATATCTTGGTACACATGTCTGACACTTCACTAACTGACATATCTTGGTACACATGTCTGACACCTTCACTAACTGACATATCTTGGTACCCATGTCTGACACCTTCACTAACTGACATATCTTGGTACACATGTCTGACACCTTCACTAACTGACATATCTTGGTACACATGTCTGACACCTTCACTAACTGGCATATCTTGGTACCCATGTCTGACACCTTCACTAACTGACATATCTTTTTACCCATGTCTGACACCTTCACTAACTGACATATCTTGGTACACATGTCTGACACCTTCACTAACTGACATATCTTGGTACACATGTCTGACACCTTCACTAACTGACATATCTTGGTACCCATGTCTGACACCTTCACTAACTGACATATCGTGGTACCCATGTCTGACACCTTCACTAACTGACATATCTTGGGTACCCATGTCTGACAAAGTCCGCCTGTGAGACGAGCTCAGTTTTAAACATCCACGCCGCCCTGACGGGGATCGAAACCCTGACCACGGGACCGACAGGCCAGTGTCTAGCCACTAGGTTGAGGCAATCAGCTGATTTGACGGCCTCCCTTCAGTTAATACGTCAGTGTCACGTGCCTTTGGGTGGAGTTTTAAACTTGACATGGGATTCCACGCTACTCAGCTTGACATAGGATTTCACGCTACACATCCTGACATTGGATTCCAGGCTACTCAGCCTGACATGGGATTCCAGGCTACTCAGCCCGACATGGGATGCCATGCTACTCAGCCTGACATGAGGTTCCACGCTACTCAGCCTGACATGGGGATTCCAGGCTACTCAGCCCGACATGGGATGCCATGCTACTCAGCCTGACATGAGGTTCCACGCTACTCAGCCTGACATGGGATTCCAGGCTACTCAGCCCGACATGGATGCCATGCTACTCAGCCTGACATGAGGTTCCACGCTACTCAGCCTGAACATGGGATTCCAGGCTACTCAGCCCGACATGGGATGCCATGCTACTCAGCCTGACATGAGGTTCCACGCTACTCAGCCTGACATGGGAATCCAGGCTACTCAGCCCGACATGGGATGCCATGCTATTCAGTCTGACATGGGATTGAAGGCTACTCAGCCTGACATGGGGATTCGACGCTACTAAACCTGACGTGGGATTTCACACTACTCATCCTGACAATGGATACCACGCTACTCAGCCTGACATGTGGAATCTACGCTACTCAGCCTGACATGGGATTCCAGGCTACTCAGCCTGACATGGGGATTCCAGGCTACTCAGCCCGACATGGGATTCCAGGCTACTCAGCCTGACATAGGATTCCAGGCTACTCAGCCTACCTCAGCCTGACAAGAGGATTCCACGCTACTCAGCCTGACATGAGGTTCCACGCTACTCAGCCTGACATGGGATTCCACGCTACTCAGCCTGACATGGGATTCCAGGCTACTCAGCCTACCTCAGCCTGACAAGAGATTCCACGCTACTCAGCCTGACATGAGGTTCCACGCTACTCAGCCTGACATGGGATTCCACGCTACTCAGCCTGACATCGGATTCCACGCTACTCAGCCTGACATGAGGTTCCACGCTACTCAGCCTGACATGGGATTCCACGCTACTCAGCCTGACATGAAATTCCACGCTACTCAGCCTGACATGGGATTCCACGCTACTCAACCTGGCATGGAATCCACCGCTACTCAGCCCGACATGGGATTCCAGGCTACTCAGCCTGACATGGGATTCCACGCTACTCAGCCTACCTCAGCCTGACAAGAGATTCCATGCTACTCAGCCTGACATGAGGTTCCACGCTACTCAGCCTGACATGGGATTCCACGCTACTCAGCCTGACATGGGATTCCACGCTACTCAGCCTGACATGAGGTTCCACGCTACTCAGCCTGACATGGGATTCCACGCTACTCAGCCTGACATGAAATTCCACGCTACACACCCTGACATGGGATTCCAGGCTACTCATCCTGAAATGAGATTCCACGCTACTCAGCCTAACATGAGATTCCACGTTACTCAGCCTGACATGAGATTCCATGCTACTCACCCTGACATGGGATTCCACGCTACTCAACCTGGCATGGGATTCCACGCTTCTCAGCCTGACATGAGATTCCACGCTACTCAACCTGGCATGGGATTCCACGCTACTCAGCCTGACATGAGGTTCCACGCTACTCAGCCTGACATGGGATTCCACGCTACTCAACCTGGCATGGGATTCCACGCTACTCAGCCCGACATGGGATTCCACGCTACTCAGCCTGACATGGGATTCCAGGCTACTCAGCCTACCTCAGCCTGACAAGAGATTCCACGCTACTCAGCCTGACATGAGGTTCACGCTACTCAGCCTGACATGGGATTCCACGCTACTCAGCCTGACATGGGATTCCACGCTACTCAGCCTGACATGAGGTTCCACGCTACTCAGCCTGACATGGGATTCCACGCTACTCAGCCTGACATGAAATTCCACGCTACTCAGCCTGACATGGGATTCCACGCTACTCAACCTGGCATGGGATTCCACGCTACTCAACCTGGCATGGTATTCCACGCTACTCAGCCTGACATGAGATTCCACGCTACTCAACCTGGCATGGGATTCCACGCTACTCAGCCTGACACGGGTACCAGATAATGACTTGTGAAGTAAAGACGCTGGATGTTATGTTGACCACCTAGTCCCTACAGCGCCGACTGACCTATAGAAATATGGGGCCAGCACCGTGTATATGTGTTGGAATCGGCAAACAGACTGCTGTAGTGTGTTGGACACAGCCCACTCTAGGTACCTGTAGGTGACCTGAGGAGTGAAGGCTGCTGTAGTGTGCTGGACACAGCCCACTCTAGGTACCTGTAGGTGACCTGAGGAGTGAAGGCTGCTGTAGTGTGCTGGACACAGCCCACTCTAGGTACCTGTAGGTGACCTGAGGAGTGAAGGCTGCTGTAGTGTGCTGGACAGCCCAATCTAGGTACCTATAGGTGTCCTGAGGAGTGAAGGCTGCTGTAGTGTGTTGCACACAGCCCACTCTAGGTACCTGTAGGTGTCCTGAGGAGTGAAGGCTGCACTAGTGTGTTGGACACAGCCCACTCTAGGTACCTGTAGGTGTCCTGAGGAGTGAAGGCTGCTGTAGTGTGTTGCACACAGCCCACTCTAGGTACCTGTAGGTGACCTGAGGAGTGTAGGCTGCTGGAATATTGATCACATCCCTCGCCAATGCCGAGTCACGTGTCCAACATTCGCCTCTAGCACCATATACAAAATACGTCTCACGGAGAGTACAATCACCCTGTACCTGACTGTACCATACTTTATCTTACTGTATCTAACTTTATCTAACTTTATCTTACTTTATCTAACTTTATCTTACTTTAACTTACTTTAACTTACTTTACCGTACCTTATCTAACTTTACCTGGCCTTATTTTACATAACGTGACCTTACTTTGCCGGTCTCCGTGGCAAAGGCCTTACGGACGAGATTCGTAACTACTTTACTTTAACTTTACTTTACTTTACTTTATCTTATTTCACTTTACCTTATTTACATTGTTTTGCTTTCATCATCATAAAGTGCCATGCCAGCTGGCGTAGGCGCTCATGACTCTTCACAGATCTCGATCCTCGGTTTTCTTAATCAACTCTGCTGATGATATTCCCCCATGCCACCAACTCAATCCATCATTTCTCTTGGTCTACCCCTCGGTATTTCCAGTTGTCAACTTGACTTTGCCTTACTTTACCTGTCTTTGCTTGACTTTACGTAACTCTACCTGACTTGATTTGACTCTACGATACTTTACCTGGCTTGACTTGACTTTACCTGACCAGAATTTACGTTACTTACTTGTTTTACGTTATTTTACCTGGCTTGACTTAAATTCACGTTACTTTATCTGACTTGACTTTACATTACTTTACCTGACTTGACTTTACGTTACTTTAACGGGCTTTATATGAATGTACGTTACTTTACATGAACTGACTTGACGTGACGTTATTTTACATGGCTTGACGTGACTTTACGTTACCATATCTTTAATGACTTGACATTACACCACTTCACCTGACTTGACCTTACGTAACTCTACCTGACTTGACTTGACTTTGCATAACTCTACCTGGCTTGACTTGACTATAAGTTACGTTACCTGGCTTGACTTTATGTTACATTACCTTACTTAACTTTAAGTTACTTTACCTGATTTGAGTATACCTTACTCTATCTGGCTGAACTTGCTTTACCTTACTTTATCTGGATTGACTTTACGTTACCTTACCTGACTTGACTTTACCTTGCTTTACCTGGCTTGACTTTACGTTACTTTAACTGACTTGACTATACCTTACTTTATCTGGCTTGACTTTACGTTACTTTAACTGATTCGATTATACCTTACTTTACCGGCTTAACTTGACAGTATCACACTTTGCCTGGCTTAACATGACTTTACCTGACACACCCGGAGATGTATGTGGCAGCACGGGTTTGACCAGGAGCCGCGTTAGTGCCCTGACCAGCACACATGCCTGTTAACGAAAAAGTCACGGGTTCGAATCCTTACCAAGAGTGTTACATAGCCACGGGCTTCTAGGTCGAACCACAATATACAGGTCACCAGGAATGTCTGGGCAAGTACAGGTAGCCAGTCTGGTGTGACCACATCAAAAATCTGGAGCCGAATGGTCTACATCAGGGGTCACCAAACTACGGCCCGCGGGCCGGATCCGGCCCGCGACGTCATTTCATCCGCCCCGCCGACGGTACTCGAACTTGCTTGATATAACGTATGGAACACGAGAGGTTGTGATACAATTTAAATGTAAATATTATGTTTAGAATAATAGGAGATCTTCACACGTGCGGAGACCTCCTGGCTGCTATGTGTCTTAAATTTACTATTTTCAATTATAAATTATTGTATCTAGATTTACTTATTTATTGTAATGTTTGCTTATTTCGCGCCATCCCAAGTCCTTCCCCGGCTCGTGGTAGCGCCGCCTACGCTCTGACGTTACCATGGTTTCCATGGCAAAACACACACACGCATCTTTCCCTTCCCCAGATGCGTCCGACTGTCAACACAGGTCCGATGCTCCAGAAATATTTACTTCTTTTTGCCAGGCCATCCATTTTATAGGTATGTAACAAGGATTTCTTTGTTTGACAGTGATAGGTAAGTGAACTACAATGTGAATAGAGGCAATAAAGTAGCAAACATAGCATAAAAATGCCATAGATGCCTCGTGTTATTACGAAAATATTATCCCCAGCTCAGAAGAATTCCCCGGTCAAGGTGTTAATCGAGCTGGTCTCTAGGCCAATGTTTTTCAACCTTTCTGCTGGAGCAGATCCTTACGCAAATGTTTACGTTGCTCAAGGAACTCTGTGCGATGATCCAAGTGTCTGTCCTATTTTATGTAATAAACCAGATGGTCAGAAATGATGCATTTAGGCGATTTCGGTCTGTGTCGGCGGAACCCCTGGCTGCCACTCGCGGAACCCCGGTTGAAAAACTCTGCTCTAGGCTGCTTTATTTAGGCTGGCCCTATTAATATATTTTTTAAACCTTATTATGAGATATATTCTATTACCAAATGTACCTATAAACTGTATATGTACTTTTGGTGAGCCGTAGCTTCACCTGTGACCCCTAGTCCTCTGCTTTTCCTGTGTTTCAATAGGATTTTAATTATGTTTCTAATTCAATGTCTTTTTCATTTTCAGATCCTGTGTACTTCACCCTTCATTATGGCTACTAAGAAAAGAAAAGTGGACGCCAAGTGTCGCGTTTTCAATTAAGAATGGGGAGTAAAGACTTCTTTGTGGAAACAAAGGACCAGAAAACCAATTGCGTAATATGCAGCGAAAGTGTTGCCGTTTTGAAAGAGTACAATCTTCGGCGTCACTACGAAACAAAAATCTATCAACATATTCAAAGTTTTCTGGAAAGTTACGCTCTGAGAAATAGAGTCCTATGTAACGTGGTTTAGAAACACAAAGAAATCTCTTCACGAGAAAGTTTGCTGAAAATGAATCTGTCACTAGTACAAGTTACAAAATAGTGCATAAGATGGCAGAACGAGGAAAACCGTTTACTGATGGCAACTTCATCAAAGAGTGTATGATGGAAGCAGCAAATGACTTGTGTCCTGAGAAAGCCGATTTGTTTGGAACTATCAGCCTTTCGGCAAGTTCAGTTGTGCGAAGAACAGAAGAACTTGAGAGAACATAGTGCTATAGATTCGCGAGAAATCTAGGAACTTTTTGTGGTATTCTCTGGCGCTGGATGAGTCTACTGATTTCTCGAGTACATCACAATTTTTCGTGTTCATTCGTGGTGTCAATTTGGACTTTCAGATAACGGAAGAGTTGGCATCCGTTTGCAGCATGCGTGGAACAACAACTGGAAAAGACATTTTCATGAAAGTGCAAATAGTTTTGCAAGACTATAACCTTCAGTGGAATCAGCTTCGAGGTGTTACAGTTTGAGGGGAAAAAACATGGCTGGAGTGAGGAAAGGTCTGATGGGGCAGATCAGGACTTAGTTGGAAGATTTGCAAATTCCGGGCGCTCTGTTCATACACTGCATCATACATCAGCAAGCACTCTGTGGGAAAGACTTAGATAATTCTTGTGTACTGAAACCAGTCCATTCTGCTGTGATCTTCATTCGGGGACATGCACTCAATCACCGTCAGTTCCAGGCTTTTCTTGGCGAAATTGATTCTTCGTTTTTACAAGCTCCGAAAGGAAATAGATGTTTTCCTCATTAGAAAAGATAGAGTTGATCCACATCTGTCAGATCCTACCTGGCTGTCAAAGTTGTCATTTTTGGTCGACATCACATCCCACATAAATGAACAGAATTTGTAACTTCAGGGAAAGGATAACCTCGTCTGTGATCTCTACAGAATCATCAAAGAATTTCGAAGAAAGCTGTCATTGTTTGAAGCACAACTGGAGGAAGAAAACTTTTCTCATTTTCACAGTTTCAAAGAGTTTTGCGCTACAATCACCGAAGATGTCAATCTCGATTTTCCGAGTAAAAATTATTAATGACTTGGTAAAAGCATTTGGAGAGATTTTCAGATCTGGTCAGAACTGAGAGTGACATTCTTCTGTTCCAAAATCCTTTCGATTGTAACCCTGATGATGTGCCAGTTGAACTACAGTTGGAGCTCATTGATTTGCAAGCAAATGACTTGTTGAAAGAGAAGCACAGAGAAGGAAACCTGTTGAATTTTACCGCTGCTAACCTGATGTTGAGTTTCCGAAACTGAAGAAATTTGCCGCTGGTATGGCACCAGTGTTTGGAACAACTTATGTCTGTGAGCAAACATTTTCAAAAATGAAGTATGTGAAGTCAACACATCGAACGAGATTGACTGATGAACATTTGAAAGCTAATTCTATTGATTGGATGCAGCAATTCCAAACCAAACACTTGATGATATCTTGAAAGCCAAATATCAGTTTCACAAATCTCACTAACCTTTTTTGCTGCTTAGTTTGTGAGATATGTGCACACTAGGTCTGATCTTTTTGCTAACGTCACCTTCTTTGATAACTTTTATTAGTAAATAAATATGTTGGTTGCCTTTGTTTTTTGTGCATTGCACGCCACTCACCCATGATTAACTTAGTTTTTCGTCTTTTTTACCAGAGCTTTCGTTCTGGCTTGCAAGTATTGTTAAAGTTAGTTGCATATCCTTTACAGGACGTTTGCAGTCAACACCAGGATTTTTTGCTGTTGTTGATGTCTTGGCAAGTTTACGTTCAGTAGTTTGCCGTTGCTTTCTGAACGACCGGCACCCATACCATTGAGTAGAAAACCAGCGCAACGCGGTCTGCTGCCAAATCGCGCGCAGTTGTGTTTCAAACGCGGGTATACGGGATTACGAACCACGTCCGTAAGAACTTCGCCACGAGACCGGCGCAAGTATTGTACAGAATGAGTATCCGGCCCGCGCTCGTCATTTTGTCAGTTATCCGGCCCGCCGTGACAAAAGTTTGGTGACCCCCTGGTCTACACATCATGACCTGCTGTAACCACATCACCCATCTGTAGTCTAATGGTCTACACCAGGGATGAGCAATCTTTTTGTGCGGAGGGCGCATTGACAAATGTAAAGCTATTGGGGGGCCGCATATATATATTATATATATATGATATATATATATATATAGATATTATATATATATTATACTATATAAATATATATATATACTATATGATAGATATATATATATATATATATATATATAGTAATATATATATCACATCATGGCCATGCCGCGTAAGCGTGGGCGGTCATGTTCTGCCATCTCACCCGATCACCAGAGTCGCTAGATCAGCTTCTGTGTTCCTGTCTCAACCATGCCACGTGGCCAAGTCATCAGTATTGCTCTAGGTCTCCCCTTGGTCTCTTCCCTCGATCTTTGCTAGTTGCACCAAGGTTCTCCAATCATTTCTTCTCATAACAAGCCCAACACATTTTTGACGTGTCTACGTCAATGTCTTAATCAGTTTACCGATCTTCATTTGTTTCTTGAAGGACCTCGTGCGTTTGGTTTTTCTAATCTATCCATGGTATCTTGCATTTTCCTCAGAAACCACATTCCACAGACATAGCTGTTTTTTCACCTTGACTACTTATGTCCAAGCCTCACAAACCATAGCAAAAGTATAGGTCTATGTAGCATCTCAACACTATTTTCTCGTTTCAAGATATTCTTTTTGTGTTTCATCTTGCAAAGGCTACCTTCGCAATGGGCAATTCGTGTTCTAAGCTCTTCAAGGCATCTCCAATCAGATGTTATGACTGTGCCGAGATGACAATATCGATTCACTTGTCAAGTAATATGTCCATCTATCGTATATCACATTGTGTATATCATTCTGCCAGTGACGACCACAATCCTGTCTTCTTAATATATCGTCCTAACCATAGTTGTTTCCACTGTGTTGCAACAAACGCATCTCTACTAAATTTGCAGGTCATGTTCATGTCGTCAAAAATCAAGACTGATCATTCTGCCATATCTAATGTTATTGAGTATCGTCCCCAATGTGATCCTTCCATATCTCTCTATAATATATATAATATATATATATATATATATATATATATATATATATGAACTATATATATATAGATATTAATATTATATTATTATATAATATATATATATAATATATATATATATATATATATATATATATATATATATATATATATATATATATATATATATATATATATATATATATATATATATATATATATATATATATATATATATATATATAGAAGATATGGAAGGAATCAACATTGGGGGACGATACATCAATAACATTAGATATGCAGATGATACAGTCTTGATTGCAGACAATGAACAGGACCTGCAAAATTTAGTAGATGCGGTTGTTGCACACAGTGAACAACTAGGGTTAGAACTGATATATTAAGAAGACAGATTATGGTCGTCACTGGGAAGAATGATATACCACAATGTGATATACGAGTAGATGGACATATTCTTGGACAAGTGAATCGATATTGTCATCTCGGCACAGTCATAACATCTGATGGGAGATGCCTTGAAGAGATTAGAACAAGAATTGCCATTGCGAAGGTAGCCTTTTGCAAGATGAAAAACCACAAAAAGATATCAATTGAAACGAGAAAAATAGTGTTGAGATGCTACATAGAACCTATACTTTTGTATGGTTGTGAGGCTTGGACAATAAGTAGTCAAGGTGAAAAACAGCTAATGGCTGTGGAAATGTGGTTTCTGAGGAAAATGCAAAGAATACCATGGATAGATAGAAAAACCAACGAACAGGTCCTTCAAGAAACAAATGAAGATCGTAAACTGATTAGAGACATTAGACGTAGACAGTCAAAAATTGTTGGGCATGTTATGAGAAGAAATGAATTGGAGAACTTGGTGACAACTAGCAAGATCGAAGGGAAGAGACCAAGGGGAAGACCTAGAAGCAAATACCTGGATGACTTGGCCACGTGGCATGGTTGAGACAGGAACACAGAGCTGATCTACGACTCTGGTGATCGAGTGAGATGGCAGAACATGACCGCCCACGCTTACCGGCATGGCACATGATGGATATATATATATATATATATATATATATATATATATATATATATATATATATATATATATATATATATATATATATATATATATATATATATATATATATATATATATATATATGCGGCCCCCCAATAGCTTTACATTTGTCAATGCGGCCCTCCGCACAAAAAGATTGCTCATCCCTGGTGTAGACCATTAGACTACAGATGGGTGATGTGGTTACAGCAGGTCATGATTGTGTAGACCAGGGGTCACCAAACTTTTGTCACGGCGGGCCGGATAACTGACAAAATGACGAGCGCGGGCCTGATACTCATTCTGTACACTACTTGCGCCGTTCTCCGTGGCGAAGTTCTTGGACGTGGTTCGTAATCCCGTATACCCGCGTTCGAAACACAACTGCGCGCGATTTGGCAGCAAACCGCATTGCACTGGTTTTTTACTCAATGGTATGGGTGCCGGTCGTTCAGAAAGCAATGGCAAACTAGTGAACGTAAACTTGGCGAGACATCAACAACAGCAAAAAATGCTGGTGTTGACTGCAAACGTCCTGTAAAAGGATATGCAACTAACTTTAACAATACTTGCAAGCCAGAACGAAAGCTCTGGTAAAAAAGACGAAAAACTAAATTAATCATGGGAGAGTGGCGTGTAATGCACAAAAAACAAAGACAACCAACATATTTATTTACTAATAAAAGTTATCAAAGAAGGTGACGTTGGCAAAAAGATAGTTACATCAGACCTAGTGTGCACATATCCGAATCTCACAAACTAAGCAGCAAAAAAGGTTAGTGAGATTTGTGAAACTGATATCTGGCTTTCAAGATATCATCAGTGTTTGGTTTGGAATTGCTGCATCCAATCAATAGAGTAGCTTTCAAATGTTCATCATTCAATCTCATTCGATGTGTTGACTTCACATATTATTATTTTTGAAAATGTTTGCTCACAGACATTAAGTTGCTTCAAACACTGGTGCCATACCAGCGGCAAATTTCTTCAGTTTCGGAAACTCAACATCAGATAAGCAGCAGTAAATTTCAACAGGTTACCTTCTCTGTGCTTCTTTTTCAATAAGTCATTTGCTTGCAAATCAATGAGCTGCAACTGTAGTTCAACTGGCACATCATCAAGGTTACAATCGAAAGAATTCTGGAACAGATGAATGTCATTCTCAGATCTGTCAAGATCTGAAAATCTCTCTCAAAAATGCTTTTACAAGTCACGAATAATTTTTCTCGGAAAATCGAGGTTGACATCTTCGGTGATTGTAGCGCAAAACTCTTTGAAACTGCGAAAATGAGAATTGTTTTCTTCTTCCAGTTGTGCTTCAAACAATGACAGCTTTCTTCGAAATCCCTTGATGATTCTGTAGAGATCACAGACGAGATTATCCTTTCCCTGAAGTTAAAAATTCTGTTCATATATGTGGGATGTGATGTCGGCCAAAAATAACAACTTTGACAGCCAGGTAGAATCTGATAGCTGTGGATCAGCTCTATCTTTTCTAGTGAGGAAAACATCTATTTCCCTTTGGAGCTTATAAAAACGAAGAATCAGTTTCGTCAAGAAAAGCCTGGAACTGACGGTGATTGAGTGCATGTCCCCGAATGAAGATCACAGCAGAAACGACTCGTTTCAGTACACAAGAATTATCTAAGTCTTTCCCACAGAGTGCTTGCTGATGTATGATGCAGTGTGTGAACAGAGCGCCCGGAATTTGCAAATCTTCCAACTAAGTCCTGATCTGCCCCATCAGACCTTTCCTCACTCCAGCCATTTTTTTCCCTCAAACTGTAACACCTCGAAGCTGATTCCACTTAAAGTTATAGTCTTGCAAAACTATTTGCACTTTCATGAAAATGTCTTTTCCAGTTGTTGTTTCATGCATGCTGAAAACGGATGCCAACTCTTCTATTATCTGACAGTCCAAATTGACACCACGAATTAACACGAAAAATTGTGATGTACTTGAGAAATCAGTAGACTCATCCAGCGCCAGAGAATACAACAAAAAGTTCCTAGTTTTCTCGCGAATCTATAGCTCTATGTTCTCTCCAAGTTCTTCTGTTCTTCGCACAACTGAACTTGCCGAAAGGCTGATAGTTCCAAACAAATCGGCTTTCTCAGGACACAAGTCATGTGCTGCTTCCATCATACACTCTTTGATGAAGTTACCATCAGTAAACGGTTTTCCTCGTTCTGCCATCTTATGCACTATTTTGTAACTTGTACTAGTGACAGATTAATTTTCAGCAAACTTTCTCATGAAGAGATTTCTTTGCATTTCTAAACCACGTTACATAGGCTCCTATTTCTCAGAGCGTAACGTTCCAGAAAACTTTGAATATGTTGATAGATTTTTTGTTTCATAGTGACACCGAAGATTTTACTATTTCAAAATGGCAACACTTTCGCTGCATATTACGCAATTGGTTTTCTGGTCCTTTGTTTCCACAAAGAAGTGTTTACTCCCCATTCTTAATTGAAAACGCGACACTTGGCGTCCCTTTTCTTTTCTTAGTAGCCATAATTAAGGGTGAAGTACATGGGATCTGAAAATGAAAAAGACATTGAATTAGAAACATATTTAAAATCCTATTGAAACACAGGAAAAGCAGAGGACTAGGGGTCACTGGTGAAGCTACGGCTCACCAAAAGTACATATACAGTTTATAGGTACATTTGGTAATAGAATATATCTCATAATAAGGTTTCAAAAATATATTAATAGGGCTGGCCTAAATAAAGCAGCCTAGAGCTAGAGTTTTTCAACCGGGGTTCCGCGAGTGGCAGCCAGGGGTTCCGCCGACACAGACCGAAATCACCTAAAGGCATCATTTCTGCCCATCTGGTTTATTGCATAAAGTAGGACAAACACTTGGATCATCGCACAGAGTTCCTTGAGCAACGTAAACATTTGCGTAAGGATCTGCTCCAGCAGAAAGGTTGAAAAACACTGGCCTAGAGACCAGCTCGATTAACACCTTGACCGGGGAATTCTTCTGAGCTGGGGATAATATTTTCGTAATAACACGAGGCATCTATGGCATTTTATGCTATGTTTGCTACTTTATTGCCTCTATTCACACTTGTAGTTCACTTACCTATCACTGTCAAACAAAGAAATCCTTGTTACATACCTATAAAATGGATGGCCGGCAAAAGGAAGTAAATATTTCTGGAGCATCGGACATGTGTTGACAGTCGGGCGCATCTGGGGGAGGGAACGATGTGTGTTGCCATGGAAACCATGGTAACGTCAGAGCGTAAACGGCGCTACCACGAGCCGGGGAAGGACTTGGGATGGCTCGAAATAAGCAAACATTACAATAAATAAGTAAATTTATATACAATAATTTATAATTGAAAATAGTAAATTTAAGACACATAGCAGCCAGGAGGTATCCGCACGTGTGAAGATCTCCTATTATTCTAAACATAATATTTACATTTAAATTGTATCACAACCTCTTGTGTTCCATACGTTATATCAAGCAAGTTCGAGTATAGTCGGCGGGCCGGACGAAATGACGTCGCGGGCCGGATCCGGCCAGCGGGCCGTAGTTTGGTGACCCCTGGTGTAGACCATTCGGCTCCAGATTTTTGATGTGGTCACACCAGACTGGCTACCTGTACTTGCCCAGACATTCCTGGTGACCTGTATATTGTGGTTCGACCTAGAAGCCCGTGGCTATGTAACACTCTTGGTAAGGATTCGAACCCGTGACTTTTTCGTTAACAGGCATGTGTGCTGGTCAGGGCACTAACGCGGCTCCTGGTCAAACCCGTGCTGCCACATACATCTCCGGGTGTGTCAGGTAAAGTCATGTTAAGCCAGGCAAAGTGTGATACTGTCAAGTTAAGCCGGTAAAGTAAGGTATAATCGAATCAGTTAAAGTAACGTAAAGTCAAGCCAGATAAAGTAAGGTATAGTCAAGTCAGTTAAAGTAACGTAAAGTCAAGCCAGGTAAAGCAAGGTAAAGTCAAGTCAGGTAAGGTAACGTAAAGTCAATCCAGATAAAGTAAGGTAAAGCAAGTTCAGCCAGATAGAGTAAGGTATACTCAAATCAGGTAAAGTAACTTAAAGTTAAGTAAGGTAATGTAACATAAAGTCAAGCCAGGTAACGTAACTTATAGTCAAGTCAAGCCAGGTAGAGTTATGCAAAGTCAAGTCAAGTCAGGTAGAGTTACGTAAGGTCAAGTCAGGTGAAGTGGTGTAATGTCAAGTCATTAAAGATATGGTAACGTAAAGTCACGTCAAGCCATGTAAAATAACGTCACGTCAAGTCAGTTCATGTAAAGTAACGTACATTCATATAAAGCCCGTTAAAGTAACGTAAAGTCAAGTCAGGTAAAGTAATGTAAAGTCAAGTCAGATAAAGTAACGTGAATTTAAGTCAAGCCAGGTAAAATAACGTAAAACAAGTAAGTAACGTAAATTCTGGTCAGGTAAAGTCAAGTCAAGCCAGGTAAAGTATCGTAGAGTCAAATCAAGTCAGGTAGAGTTACGTAAAGTCAAGCAAAGACAGGTAAAGTAAGGCAAAGTCAAGTTGACAACTGGAAATACCGAGGGGTAGACCAAGAGAAATGATGGATTGAGTTGGTGGCATGGGGGAATATCATCAGCAGAGTTGATTAAGAAAACCGAGGATCGAGATCTGTGAAGAGTCATGAGCGCCTACGCCAGCTGGCATGGCACTTTATGATGATGAAAGCAAAACAATGTAAATAAGGTAAAGTGAAATAAGATAAAGTAAAGTAAAGTAAAGTAAAGTAAAGTAGTTACGAATCTCGTCCGTAAGGCCTTTGCCACGGAGACCGGCAAAGTAAGGTCACGTTATGTAAAATAAGGCCAGGTAAAGTTAGATAAGGTACGGTAAAGTAAGTTAAAGTAAGTTAAAGTAAGATAAAGTTAGATAAAGTAAGATAAAGTTAGATAAAGTTAGATACAGTAAGATAAAGTATGGTACAGTCAGGTACAGGGTGATTGTACTCTCCGTGAGACGTATTTTGTATATGGTGCTAGAGGCGAATGTTGGACACGTGACTCGGCATTGGCGAGGGATGTGATCAATATTCCAGCAGCCTACACTCCTCAGGTCACCTACAGGTACCTAGAGTGGGCTGTGTGCAACACACTACAGCAGCCTTCACTCCTCAGGACACCTACAGGTACCTAGAGTGGGCTGTGTCCAACACACTAGTGCAGCCTTCACTCCTCAGGACACCTACAGGTACCTAGAGTGGGCTGTGTGCAACACACTACAGCAGCCTTCACTCCTCAGGACACCTATAGGTACCTAGATTGGGCTGTCCAGCACACTACAGCAGCCTTCACTCCTCAGGTCACCTACAGGTACCTAGAGTGGGCTGTGTCCAGCACACTACAGCAGCCTTCACTCCTCAGGTCACCTACAGGTACCTAGAGTGGGCTGTGTCCAGCACACTACAGCAGCCTTCACTCCTCAGGTCACCTACAGGTACCTAGAGTGGGCTGTGTCCAACACACTACAGCAGTCTGTTTGCCGATTCCAACACATATACACGGTGCTGGCCCCATATTTCTATAGGTCAGTCGGCGCTGTAGGGACTAGGTGGTCAACATAACATCCAGCGTCTTTACTTCACAAGTCATTATCTGGTACCCGTGTCAGGCTGAGTAGCGTGGAATCCCATGCCAGGTTGAGTAGCGTGGAATCTCATGTCAGGCTGAGTAGCGTGGAATACCATGCCAGGTTGAGTAGCGTGGAATCCCATGCCAGGTTGAGTAGCGTGGAATCCCATGTCAGGCTGAGTAGCGTGGAATTTCATGTCAGGCTGAGTAGCGTGGAATCCCATGTCAGGCTGAGTAGCGTGGAACCTCATGTCAGGCTGAGTAGCGTGGAATCCCATGTCAGGCTGAGTAGCGTGGAATCCCATGTCAGGCTGAGTAGCGTGGAACCTCATGTCAGGCTGAGTAGCGTGGAATCTCTTGTCAGGCTGAGGTAGGCTGAGTAGCCTGGAAATCCCATGTCAGGCTGAGTAGCGTGGAATCCCATGTCGGGCTGAGTAGCGTGGAATCCCATGCCAGGTTGAGTAGCGTGGAATCCCATGTCAGGCTGAGTAGCGTGGAACCTCATGTCAGGCTGAGTAGCGTGGAATCCCATGCCAGGTTGAGTAGCGTGGAATCTCATGTCAGGCTGAGAAGCGTGGAATCCCATGCCAGGTTGAGTAGCGTGGAATCCCATGTCAGGGTGAGTAGCATGGAATCTCATGTCAGGCTGAGTAACGTGGAATCTCATGTTAGGCTGAGTAGCGTGGAATCTCATTTCAGGATGAGTAGCCTGGAATCCCATGTCAGGGTGTGTAGCGTGGAATTTCATGTCAGGCTGAGTAGCGTGGAATCCCATGTCAGGCTGAGTAGCGTGGAACCTCATGTCAGGCTGAGTAGCGTGGAATCCCATGTCAGGCTGAGTAGCGTGGAATCCCATGTCAGGCTGAGTAGCGTGGAACCTCATGTCAGGCTGAGTAGCATGGAATCTCTTGTCAGGCTGAGGTAGGCTGAGTAGCGTGGAATCCCATGTCAGGCTGAGTAGCCTGGAATCCCATGTCGGGCTGAGTAGCGTGGATTCCATGCCAGGTTGAGTAGCGTGGAATCCCATGTCAGGCTGAGTAGCGTGGAATTTCATGTCAGGCTGAGTAGCGTGGAATCCCATGTCAGGCTGAGTAGCGTGGAACCTCATGTCAGGCTGAGTAGCGTGGAATCCGATGTCAGGCTGAGTAGCGTGGAATCCCATGTCAGGCTGAGTAGCGTGGAACCTCATGTCAGGCTGAGTAGCGTGGAATCTCTTGTCAGGCTGAGGTAGGCTGAGTAGCCTGGAATCCCATGTCAGGCTGAGTAGCGTGGAATCCCATGTCAGGCTGAGTAGCGTGGAACCTCATGTCAGGCTGAGTAGCGTGGAATCTCTTGTCAGGCTGAGGTAGGCTGAGTAGCCTGGAATCCTATGTCAGGCTGAGTAGCCTGGAATCCCATGTCGGGCTGAGTAGCCTGGAATCCCATGTCAGGCTGAGTAGCCTGGAATCCCATGTCAGGCTGAGTAGCGTAGATTCCAATGTCAGGCTGAGTAGCGTGGTATCCATTGTCAGGATGAGTAGTGTGAAATCCCACGTCAGGTTTAGTAGCGTCGAATCCCATGTCAGGCTGAGTAGCCTTCAATCCCATGTCAGACTGAATAGCATGGCATCCCATGTCGGGCTGAGTAGCCTGGATTCCCATGTCAGGCTGAGTAGCGTGGAACCTCATGTCAGGCTGAGTAGCATGGCATCCCATGTCGGGCTGAGTAGCCTGGAATCCCATGTCAGGCTGAGTAGCGTGGAACCTCATGTCAGGCTGAGTAGCATGGCATCCCATGTCGGGCTGAGTAGCCTGGAATCCCATGTCAGGCTGAGTAGCGTGGAACCTCATGTCAGGCTGAGTAGCATGGCATCCCATGTCGGGCTGAGTAGCCTGGAATCCCATGTCAGGCTGAGTAGCGTGGAACCTCATGTCAGGCTGAGTAGCATGGCATCCCATGTCGGGCTGAGTAGCCTGGAATCCCATGTCAGGCTGAGTAGCCTGGAATCCAATGTCAGGATGTGTAGCGTGAAATCCTATGTCAAGCTGAGTAGCGTGGAATCCCATGTCAAGTTTAAAACTCCACCCAAAGGCACGTGACACTGACGTATTTAACTGAAGGGAGGCCGTCAAATCAGCTGATTGCCTCAACCTAGTGGCTAGACACTGGCCTGTCGGTCCCGTGGTCAGGGTTTCGATCCCCGTCAGGGCGGCGTGGATGTTTAAAACTGAGCTCGTCTCACAGGCGGACTTTGTCAGACATGGGTACCAAGATATGTCAGTTAGTGAAGGTGTCAGACATGGGTACCACGATATGTCAGTTAGTGAAGGTGTCAGACATGGGTACCAAGATATGTCAGTTAGTGAAGGTGTCAGACATGTGTACCAAGATATGTCAGTTAGTGAAGGTGTCAGACATGTGTACCAAGATATGTCAGTTAGTGAAGGTGTCAGACATGGGTAAAAAGATATGTCAGTTAGTGAAGGTGTCAGACATGGGTACCAAGATATGCCAGTTAGTGAAGGTGTCAGACATGTGTACCAAGATATGTCAGTTAGTGAAGGTGTCAGACATGTGTACCAAGATATGTCAGTTAGTGAAGGTGTCAGACATGGGTACCAAGATATGTCAGTTAGTGAAGGTGTCAGACATGTGTACCAAGATATGTCAGTTAGTGAAGGTGTCAGACATGTGTACCAAGATATGTCAGTTAGTGAAGGTGTCAGACATGGGTACCAAGATATGTCAGTTAGTGAAGGTGTCAGACATGTGTACCAAGATATGTCAGTTAGTGAAGGTGTCAGACATGGGTACCAAGATATGTCAGTTAGTGAAGGTGTCAGACATGTGTACCAAGATATGTCAGTTAGTGAAGGTGTCAGACATGTGTACCAAGATATGTCAGTTAGTGAAGGTGTCAGACGTGGGTACCAAGATATGTCAGTTAGTGAAGGTGTTAGACATGGGTACCAAGATATGTCAGTTAGTGAAGGTGTCAGACATGGGTACCAAGATATGTCAGTTAGTGAAGGTGTGAGACATGGGTACCACGATATGTCAGTTAGTGAAGGTGTGAGACATGGGTACCAAGATATGTCAGTTAGTGAAGGTGTCAGACATGGGTAAAAAGATATGTCAGTTAGTGAAGGTGTCAGACATGGGTACAACGATATGTCAGTTAGTGAAGGTGTGAGACATGGGTGTCGTGTCCTCCTTTACAGTGTCGTCCCTGGAGTGAAGAGAGTCGACACTCACATTATAATATTTTTTTTTCCTCTCAATATTCTGGAGAATCCACCAGCTTCCGTCCAACACACTCCATCAGCCTATGGACACCTTTTCCTATCACTCTCTCACTGTCGTACTATGCCCCCTCTCATACTTCCCAACGCAACATACTCAACAACTCTTGCTTCTAAAAATTAATAAAGATTAATTTATTAAAAGAAAAGTGTAACGTGTATGAGACGTGTATGCGAAGAAAATGTGTGACGTGTTCTATAAAGTGTGTAGAATCGGACTCTCAGACCACAACCCAGTCAGCTAATCCCAGCAAGGATAGACCACAGCACGTTACGTCAGAACATGTACATCTCACCCAGTGCCGAAACCATCTTGCCGGATACTGCTTTGCCTCTGTAGACCTCTGGTAATCCAATTTCATGATCATCCGAAATAGACACCGGTGGTATTAACAGTTAATCATGGACCGGTTGCACCCTACACAATGTCCGTTCCTATCGTTCCTTAAAAAAACTGCACAAGTCCTTTGTAGTGTGTACACAGTCATTAATGTTAATTGTTAATGTGATTGATCCTCACTCGTGTCTATCTAGCCTCACGTATCATGTCTTGTGTTCTATTACACGAGATTATATCACACTAGGTAACTATTATAATTAATGTTCTCAGTTAGTTACTACTGTCTGATGCTGTGTGGTGCATCAGTAATCATCACTCTCTTTGGTGAATCAACTTCCTTCTAGCTTTAGTTACGTTCTGTATGCAACTTTATTGATTGTTGAACTGGTGTTCTTCCGAATGGGACTTGATTCTTTCCCAAAAACTTGTTGAGTTTCCTTGGATCTGGTAGGGAACCTAGGATAGAAACAACACATCTGGTGATAGTACTAGTCACTGATCCTTTCGGCTGAGTGTAAGCCTATCGCCTTGCTTAATGATCTTTAGCTAACTAGACTTAGTCATAGAGCAGATTAGCTACCCACCTAGAGCCGAATCAGGCTATGACAAAGAAAGACCCATACAGAGTGCAAAACCCCAGCGGGCAAGTTCCCCCGTCTCCCAATTATCCATCAGTACTCTATTCTTAACTAGCAGAGCTAATATCACTATTCTACTCTAACTAGTTTCCACTAACAGTGCTAATCATCACACTATAGTTTTAACAAGGCTACAGTCTATATTAATTAGAACTAATATAAGAATAGGTTATACCTTAAATTGCACTACTGCAGTCCTATCAATCATATCTACATCTGCCATGATAGGCACGTGTAAAATTAAGTCACTAATTAACACACGGTAGATATTATTTCCACTAAGCACTGCAGTGCCATTTCACTCCGACTAGAGCCACATTTCCAAGTCCCCCTAGTTGGCCCCAACTCGGGTTTATATGGCAAACTACCAAAGTTGGCCACGTGACGTTATCCTTTATGCCCCCACACAGGTGGCACATTGGCAGATCATCCCCTGTCAGGGATCCATCCCCCCTCTGGCTCCCTCAATGTTAGATTTGTCATCACTGGTTTAGACATCCAAAACAATCTAGAGAGTTACTGTCGAGTTCCAACAAAGAGTTTCGATACCAAGCTGCCAATCATGGTTTTCCAAACAAGCTTACATTGTGCACGTGACGTTGTTCATGTCCGGCAGGTGTTCCACTGTTTTCAATAACAAGCCCTCAACTTTCTGTCATGTGGTGACAGTCAAAATCCTCCATTCCGTCTGATGTCCGGAACTATAGATGACAAACGGAACCATTCCATATCCCTGAGCGGGCAATTATATGTGATTTTAACTGTTATGAACTGCCAACGCGTTGTATCCCTTCCTTCTCACTCACCACCAAATGTGTATATGGGCTGACCCGATGTAACCCGTGCAGCTGTGTTTACTCTGTTAGTACGACTGTTGTGGCCTAGAAAATATACGCCAAGCAAACGTCGGTATTATTATCTGGTTAACTCATGGCGATCTCGTGACATAGGCCCCCTCTTAAGAGAGTAGTCCATCTCACTCTTTTCCACCATGAGTTTAATCCAGATGATTCATTCTTCTTCTTCAGGAGCTGGGTGTCTTGACAAGAAATCCGCTCCAACATTTTCCTTCCCAGGAATGTACTCTACTGTGAAATTATAAGGTTGAAGTAACAACGACCACCGCATCAAACGTGCGTTGAGCTTCTGAGAAGTAGCCAGGAACATCAGGGGTTGATGATCCGACTGGACCCGAAACTTAACTCCATACAAATAGGGCTGGAATTTTTGCACTGCCCATACGAGGGACAAGCACTCTCTCTCGACGGTTGAATAATTCCTCTCCGCCTGTAGAAGTTTCTTACTTGCGTATGCCACAGGTTTCAAAACCGAAGCATCGTCTTTTCCTTCCTGTAACAAAGCGGCTCCAATTCCAATCGCACTCGCATCTGTTCTCAACACAAATTGTTTGGAAAGGTCAGGGAGCTGTAATACAGGTTTGCTGACCAAGGCCTCCTTTAACTGACTATAGGCATTCTCACATTCTGGTGTCCAAATGATTTGGTCCGGGAATCCCTTTTTCAAGGTTTCCGTCAACGGAGCTCCCAGTTCAGTGAAATGTGGGATAAATTTGTGGTAGAACCCACACAACGAGAGAAAAGATCGCACATCCTTCTTCGTTTTTGGCCTTGGTGCATTTCTGATTTTCTCCAGGTTCTTCTCTTCTGGGACAATGTGTCCTGGAGTGATGGTGTGACCTAGAAATTCCAGAGTCTGGTAACCAATCATGCACTTGGTTGGACGAGCAGTAAGCCCTGCTTCCTTGAGCCTATTAAACATTCTCTCCAAGGATTGTAAGTGGTCATCCAAGGCTGTCACTGGAAATCATAATATCATCCATGAATGAGATGATGGATGGATCCTGTAACGGATCTAGTAAAGTCCTCATCATGCGTGTAAACACACTAGGTGCATTGCTGAGTCCAAAGGGCATGACCTTGAATTCGTAGTGTCCACTGGGTGTACTGAAAGCTAACAGTGGTCGAATCTCCGGTTTGACTGGTATCTGATAGTACCCCCGACTCAGATCCACCTTTGAAAAGTACCGAGCCTTATGGAGCCTAGCGAATAACTGAGTTGGATTCGGCAAAGGTTCCACCTGAAACTGTGTATGACTGTTCAGAAGTCGGTAATCTATACACAACCTGTGTTCTCCACTTGGTTTGCGTAACAAAACTACCCCCGCATTGTATGGGGATGTGGATGGTGCAATCACGTCATCCTCCAGCAGTTTTTGTATTTCCTCCTCCAGGGCCTTTTCTTTAGAGAATGGCACTGGGTAAACCTTTTGGCGAACAGGCTCCTGTGTGGTCAAAGTCATCTCGAACTCAACCAACCTCGTTCGTCCTGGTTTATCAGTCAGTATCTCCTTATGAGACTTGAGAACCTGGGTTATCCTTTCCCTCTCCTGGGAGGTCAGATCAGGGTTCACTTGCACATCCCTATAGGTTTCCTGGTGTACCAAGGGATATTCCCTGCCCTCGCTGGTTCCCACTTCTGTCTCCACTGCAACTGCCATTGCCATGAGGTGAGCTGCCTTGTCTCCGGGTCTCTCTTCGTATTTCCGCAAGAGATTGATATGGAAAATCTTCGACTTTCCCCGGATCCGGATCTGATAGTTGGTTCTGGATATCACCCTTTCCACGGGAAATGGTCCTTGCCAACCTATCTCCAGTTTGTTGTTTCCCGTTGGGAGTAGCAACAAGACTTTGTCTCCCACCTCTAGAGATCTTTCTTTAGACCTACGGTTGTAGTAAGCCGCATGTCTTTTCCTGGCTTTTTCAAGTTTTGATTTGCCAGAGTCCATCCCTTGTGGAGTTTTTCTTTCAGTTCCTCCACGTATTGATAGGATGAGATCACTTCTTCTGACGTCCCCTCTTCAGTCCAACTCCTCAACATGGCTTCCAACGGTCCTTTGATTGGACGACCAAACAGCAACGTAGCGGGTGGTAGTCCTGTTGAGCCATGAGGAACTTCCCGATAGGCAAAGAGTGCTGCTGGGATATATTCATCCCACCTATCAGGTTTTTCCTGCGCTAGTTTCCTGAGCATTGTCATCAACGTACCGTTGAAACGCTCTACTTGTCCATTGGCTTGAGGGTGGTAAGGGCTGGTATGTATGTGGTTAGAGTGAAACACCCTAAATACCTCCTCCATGAGTTTTCCACAAAACTGAGATCCATTGTCCGTCAGAATTTGATCCGGAAAGCCTAATCTGGTAAAGGCCTCCATCAGTGCGTCCGCCACTCGTTTCGAGTCAATCGTGGTCAACGGTATAGCCTTCACCCCACATTGTACAGCAATCCACCATTGTGAGTATATACATGTTCCTCTTCCTAGTCCTGGGAAGTGGACCCACGATATCGATGGCTACCCTCTCGAAAGGAGAGTTCATGATGGGCATCTCACCCAACACCACCGGTGCTGTCCAGTGTTTCGGTGCCACCCTCTGGCACTCAGGGCATGACTTCACATACCGACGCACATCATCTGTCATTCCCGGCCAATAGTAGTGGCAGGAAATCCGCTGCATGGTGGCGGCAATACCCATGTGTCCACTAAAGGAGATGGTATGCCCCATATGAAGAATCTGGGACCGGTGAGCTTTCGGGACGACCAACTGACCGTATAGGTTGTCTCCCCTTCCTGCTCTCCTGTAGAGTATCCTATTCTTCATGTAGTACTGCCCCCGTCCTGGTGGATCAGCACTTTTCTGCAGCTTTTTGTAGCAAGGACGTAAAGTATCATCCTCACTCTGGGCAGTTCGTAGCTCCCCCGGCATTGGGTTAGTCACAATTGCGTCTGCCTCTTCCGTTTTCGTCTGAGAGCGAGTCTGCATTGCTCCCATATGGAATTGGCTCCCTGGGCATTCCCAGAAAGACATACCGGCAACCTAGGATGACTGGAAAAATGGGATCGGTCAATACAGCGGCCTTGATAGGTGCCGGTGACGTACCTTGAGCGAATCTCCACATTAGCAATGGGCAACTTCATGGTTACAGCACTCTTCTGTGCAGGCTGTATATCCAAGGTTTCACCTGTGAATTGTTCTGGATGTACCAGATCCGCAGAAATCACGGCCTCCCCGTCCAGTCCTGTGTCGTATAAACACTCCACTTGACGACCGTTAACCTCTACCAATTCCACTACAGGTGGTTTTTCCTGGTCTGGAGTCTCTTCCTCGGTCTCGACCTGTTCGGTGGGCTCCAACTTAGGTTTTCTTGAGCACACGACGAATTGAGTGTCTCCTGACTTTCCCCTGCAGTCAATAGCATTGTGCGTGTTTGACTTGCATTGGTTGCACCATTTCCCTGTCCTAGATTTTCTATTGTCGGACTTGAGTGAGCTCTCCTGGTGGCGAGCTTCCTTGTTGACCTTGGCATTTTCCGTGACAACCTCCTTGGAAGTCACTTGACATGCTGCAAAGTGAGGGTTCTTAGCCTTCGATTTGCAGTCCCTCGTATTGTGAGAGGGTGACTTACAAATTGAACACCACTTCTCCGACCACGGTCGTTTAGGTGTAGAGCTTGAAGTGCTCTTGCTTCCCTCCTTCTTCTTCTCTGAACTATCCTCTGATTTTTGCACATAAGGTTCCCACTTTTTGGTTCCTGAGTTTTTGGCTTTCTTCTTGTCATGTTTCTCTTGACTTTTGGTGTTGGTGGAAAGGTTTTCCCCTGCCTCCCCATGTACCTCGACGAACCGTTCTGCTAATTTAGTCACGAGGTCAATACGTTCCGCTCCTTGTTCTCTCAGGAACGTCCTGAGAGGTTTAGACATTTGCTTCTTCAGCTGGTCGACCACCATGAGCTCTTCTAGACTCTCATAGTCATGTGCGAACCCAGCCAAATCCATCCACTTATGGGGATAAGATTTTATACGCAAACTGTAGGCTGCAAACAACTCCCCCGGTTCTCGTTTCGCTGCTCGAAATTTTTTCCGGTAGGTATGTGACGTAACCTCGAATCGTTTCAGCAGAGCCGTCTTTAACTCGTCATAATTGTTCTCATGTCCTGGTGGCAGGCGAGTATAAACCTCGTATCCGGTCCCGCGTAATCCCTGGGATAGCTTAAGATTCTATTTGTTACGCTCCAGACCCATAGCAACTGACATAGCCTCGAAGCGTTGAAGGTACTGGTCAATCTTCTCTTTGTCCTCCTCGTAGACCGCCAAAGGAAACTTCATAGCATGGTACCCATGTCCACCTACTGGTGTTGAGCCTGGGATGGAGGAACCTCCAACTGCTCCCTCAGTTTCTCCATTAGATTGACTCTTCAGCTCGAGTTCCCGCATCCGGTACTCGTGCTCCCTCTTCTGTGCTTCCTGTTCAGTTTCCAGTTTCCTAGCTGCTTGCTCAGCTTCAAATTTCTTAGCTGCTTGCTCAGCTTCCAATTTCTTAGCTGCTTGCTCAGCTTCCAATTTCTTAGCTGCTTGTTCCAACTCCATCCTTCTCAATTCCAGCTCGGCCTTTCGATCTTCCCGTTCTGCTTGACGATACTCTCTCTCCACTTCCTGTATGTAATCCGTTAGAGCAGAACCCCCCAATCCCATTTCTTCCCCCTTTGCCTTTAATTCTGCTGTGCTAAGTTTAGGGGTGGCCATTATACAGAGAGGTAAGCTAGCAGGTCTAGTACAATATAACTGCAAATTACTATACAGATATATGAACAAGTACTATAAATCTAGATATTACCATGCACAGCACATTCACTCAGTGACAAGAGTAGAATCAGGACCACAGACCTATGCAGACGTGTGAAGTGTGAACAGGTAAGATATTAGTCCTAACCCCTATCCACATTCACTCTAGCTGGATTCTCCAAAATGATATCTCCCTCTTATAACTAAGGATCCCGTGTCAAAAGACCCCGTTGTCAGAAGATCCCACTGTCAAAGGTTCATGCTTGCAGGAGATCTCGCTGTCCAAGGATTCCGTTTACGGGAGATCCCGCTGTCCAAAGATCCCGTTTACGAGAGATCCCGCTGTCCAAGGATCACGTTTACGAGAGATCCCGCTGTCCAAAGATCACGTTTACGAGCCCCCAATAATGTCGTGTCCTCCTTTACAGTGTCGTCCCTGGAGTGAAGAGAGTCGACACTCACATTATAATATTTTTTTTCCTCTCAATATTCTGGAGAATCCACCAGCTTCCGTCCAACACACTCCATCAGCCTATGGACACCTTTTCCTATCACTCTCTCACTGTCGTACTATGCCCCCTCTCATACTTCCCAACGCAACATACTCAACAACTCTTGCTTCTAGAAATTAATAAAGATTAATTTATTAAAAGAAAAGTGTAACGTGTATGAGACGTGTATGCGAAGAAAATGTGTGACGTGTTCTATAAAGTGTGTAGAATCGGACTCTCAGACCACAACCCAGTCAGCTAATCCCAGCAAGGATAGACCACAGCACTTTACGTCAGAACATGTACATCTCACCCAGTGCCGAAACCATCTTGCCGGATACTGCTTTGCCTCTGTAGACCTCTGGTAATCCAATTTCATGATCATCCGAAATAGACACCGGTGGTATTAACAGTTAATCATGGACCGGTTGCACCCTACACAATTTCCGTTCCTATCGTTCCTTAAAAAAAATGCACAAGTCCTTTGAAGTGTGTACACAGTCATTAATGTTAATTGTTAATGTGATTGATCCTCACTCGTGTCTATCTAGCCTCACGTATCATGTCTTGTGTTCTATTACACGAGATTATATCACACCTAGGTAACTATTATAATTAATGTTCTCAGTTAGTTACTACTGTCTGATGCTGTGTGGTGCATCAGTAATCATCACTCTCTTTGGTGAATCAACTTCCTTCTAGCTTTAGTTACGTTCTGTATGCAACTTTATTGATTGTTGAACTGGTGTTCTTCCGAATGGGATTTGATTCTTTCCCAAAAACTTGTTGAGTTTCCTTGGATCTGGTAGGGAACCTAGGATAGAAACAACACATCTGGTGATAGTACTAGTCACTGATCCTTTCGGCTGAGTGTAAGCCTATCGCCTTGCTTAATGATCTTTAGCTAACTAGACTTAGTCATAGAGCAGATTAGCTACCCACCTAGAGCCGAATCAGGCTATGACAAAGAAAGACCCATACAGAGTGCAAAACCCCAGCGGGCAAGTTCCCCGTCTCCCAATTATCCATCAGTACTCTATTCTTAACTAGCAGAGCTAATATCACTATTCTACTCTAACTAGTTTCCACTAACAGTGCTAATCATCACACTATAGTTTAACAAGGCCACAGTCTATATTAATTAGAACTAATATAAGAATAGGTTATACCTTAAATGGCACTACTGCAGTCCTATCAATCATATCTACATCTGCCATGATAGGCACGTGTAAAATTAAGTCACTAATTAACACACGGTAGATATTATTTCCACTAAGCACTGCAGTGCCATTTCACTCCGACTAGAGCCACATTTCCAAGTCCCCCTAGTTGGCCCCAACTCGGGTTTATATGGCAAACTACCAAAGTTGGCCACGTGACGTTATCCTTTATGCCCCCACACAGGTGGCACATTGGCAGATCATCCCCTGTCAGGGATCCATCCCCCCTCTGGCTCCCTCAATGTTAGATTTGTCATCACTGGTTTAGACATCCAAAACAATCTAGAGAGTTACTGTCGAGTTCCAACAAAGAGTTTCGATACCAAGCTGCCAATCATGGTTTTCCAAACAAGCTTACATTGTGCACGTGACGTTGTTCATGTCCGGCAGGTGTTCCACTGTTTTCAATAACAAGCCCTCAACTTTCTGCCATGTGGTGACAGTCAAATCCTCCATTCCGTCTGATGTCCGGAACTATAGATGACAAACGGAACCATTCCATACCCTGAGCGGGCAATTATATGTGATTTTAACTGTTATGAACGGCCAACGCGTTGTATCCCTTCCTTCTCACTCACCACCAAATGTGTATATGGGCTGACCCGATGTAACCCGTGCAGCTGTGTTTACTCTGTTAGTACGACTGTTGTGGCCTAGAAAATATACGCCAAGCAAACGTCGGTATTATTATCTGGTTAACTCATGGCGATCTCGTGACAATGGGTACCAAGATATGTCAGTTAGTGAAGGTGTGAGACATGGGTACCAAGATATGTCAGTTAGTGAAGGTGTGAGACATGGGTACCAAGATATGTCAGTTAGTGAAGGTGTCAGACATGTGTACCAAGATATGTCAGTTAGTGAAGGTGTCAGACATGGGTACCAAGATATGTCAGTTAGTGAAGGTGTCAGACATGGGTACCAAGATATGTCAGTTAGTGAAGGTGTCAGACATGGGTACCAAGATATGTCAGAGTGAAGGTGTCAGACATGTGTACCAAGATATGTCAGTTAGTGAAGGTGTCAGACATGTGTACCAAGATATGTCAGTTAGTGAAGGTGTCAGACATGGGTACCAAGATATGTCAGAGTGAAGGTGTCAGACATGGGTACCAAGATATGTCAGAGTGAAGGTGTCAGACATGGGTACCAAGATATGTCAGAGTGATGGTGTCAGATATGTGTACCAAGATATATCAGAGTGAAGGTGTCAGACATGGGTACCAAGATATGTCAGAGTGAAGGTGTCAGACATGGGTACCAAGATATATCAGAGTGAAGGTGTCAGACATGTGTACCAAGATATGTCAGTTAATGAAGGTGTCAGACATGGGTACCAAGATATGTCAGTTAGTGAAGGTGTGAGACATGGGTACCAAGATATGTCAGTTAGTGAAGGTGTGAGACATGGGTACCAAGATATGTCAGTTAGTGAAGGTGTCAGACATGTGTACCAAGATATGTCAGTTAGTGAAGGTGTGAGACATGGGTACCACGATATGTCAGTTAGTGAAGGTGTCAGACATGTGTACCAAGATATGTCAGTTAGTGAAGGTGTCAGACATGGGTACCAAGATATGTCAGAGTGATGGTGTCAGATATGTGTACCAAGATATATCAGAGTGAAGGTGTCAGACATGGGTACCAAGATATGTCAGAGTGAAGGTGTCAGACATGGGTACCAAGATATATCAGAGTGAAGGTGTCAGACATGTGTACCAAGATATGTCAGTTAATGAAGGTGTCAGACATGGGTACCAAGATATGTCAGTTAGTGAAGGTGTGAGACATGGGTACCAAGATATGTCAGTTAGTGAAGGTGTGAGACATGGGTACCAAGATATGTCAGTTAGTGAAGGTGTCAGACATGTGTACCAAGATATGTCAGTTAGTGAAGGTGTGAGACATGGGTACCACGATATGTCAGTTAGTGAAGGTGTCAGACATGTGTACCAAGATATGTCAGTTAGTGAAGGTGTCAGACATGGGTACCAAGATATGACAGTTAGTGAAGGTGTCAGACATGGGTACCAAGATATGTCAGTTAATGAAGGTGTCAGAAATGTGTACCTAGATATGTCAGTTAGTGAAGGTGTCAGGCATGTGTACCTAGATATGTCAGTTAGTGAAGGTGTCAGACATGGGTACCAAGATATGTCAGTTAGTGAATGTGTCAGACATGTGTACCAAGATATGTCAGTTAGTGAAGGTGACAGACATGGGTACCAAGATATGTCAGTTAGTGAAGGTGTCAGACATGTGTACCTAGATATGTCAGTTAGTGAAGGTGTCAGACATGTGTACCTAGATATGTCAGTTAGTGAAGTTGTCAGACATGGGTACCAAGATATGTCAGTTAGTGAAGGTGTCAGAAATGTGTACCTAGATATGTCAGTTAGTGAAGGTGTCAGACATGTGTACCTAGATATGTCAGTTAGTGAAGGTGTCAGACATGGGTACCAAGATATGTCAGTTAGTGAAGGTGTCGGACATGGGTACCAACATATGTCAGTTAGTGAAGGTGTCAGGCATGTGTACCAAGATATGTCAGTTAGTGAAGGTGTCAGACATGTGTACCTAGATATGTCAGTTAGTGAAGGTGTCAGACATGGGTACCAAGATATGTCAGTTAGTGATGGTGTTAGACATGGGTACCACGATATGTCAGTTAGTGAAGGTGTCAGGCATGTGTACCAAGATATGTCAGTTAGTGAAGGTGTCAGACATGGGTACCAAGATATGTGAGTTAGTGAAGGTGTCAGACATGGGTGCCAAGATATGTCAGTTAGTGAAGGTGTCAGAAATGGGTACCAAGATATGTCAGTTAGTTAAGGTGTCAGAAATGTGTACCAAGATATGTCAGTTAGTGAAGGTGTCAGACATGGGTACCAAGATATGTCAGTTAGTGAAGGTGTCAGACATGTGTACCAAGATATGTCAGTTAGTGAAGGTGTCAGACATGGGTACCAAGATATGTCAGTTAGTGAAGGTGTCAGAAATGTGTACCAAGATATGTCAGTTAATGAAGGTGTCAGACATGTGTACCAAGATATGTCAGTTAGTGAAGGTGTCAGACATGGGTACCAAGATATGTCAGTTAGTGAAGGTGTCAGACATGTGTACCTAGATATGTCAGTTAGTGAAGGTGTCAGACATGGGTACCAAGATATGTCAGTTAGTGATGGTGTTAGACATGGGTACCACGATATGTCAGTTAGTGAAGGTGTCAGGCATGTGTACCAAGATATGTCAGTTAGTGAAGGTGTCAGACATGGGTACCAAGATATGTCAGTTAGTGAAGGTGTCAGACATGGGTGCCAAGATATGTCAGTTAGTGAAGGTGTCAGAAATGGGTACCAAGATATGTCAGTTAGTTAAGGTGTCAGAAATGTGTACCAAGATATGTCAGTTAGTGAAGGTGTCAGACATGGGTACCAAGATATGTCAGTTAGTGAAGGTGTCAGACATGTGTACCTAGATATGTCAGTTAGTGAAGGTGTCAGACATGTGTACCTAGATATGTCAGTTAGTGAAGATGTCAGACATAGGGTACCAAGATATGTCAGTTAGTGAAGGTGTCAGGCATGTGTACCAAGATATGTCAGTTAGTGAAGTTGTCAGACATGGGTACCAAGATATGTCAGTTAGTGAAGGTGTCAGAAATGTGTACCTAGATATGTCAGTTAGTGAAGGTGTCAGACATGTGTACCTAGATATATCAGTTAGTGAAGGTGTCAGACATGGGTACCAAGATATGTCAGGTAGTGAAGGTGTCGGACATGGGTACCAACATATGTCAGTTAGTGAAGGTGTCAGGCATGTGTACCAAGATATGTCAGTTAGTGAAGGTGTCAGACATGTGTACCTAGATATGTCAGTTAGTGAAGGTGTCAGACATGGGTACCAAGATATGTCAGTTAGTGATGGTGTTAGACATGGGTACCACGATATGTCAGTTAGTGAAGGTGTCAGGCATGTGTACCAAGATATGTCAGTTAGTGAAGGTGTCAGACATGGGTACCAAGATATGTCAGTTAGTGAAGGTGTCAGACATGGGTGCCAAGATATGTCAGTTAGTGAAGGTGTCAGAAATGGGTACCAAGATATGTCAGTTAGTTAAGGTGTCAGAAATGTGTACCAAGATATGTCAGTTAGTGAAGGTGTGCAGACATGGGTACCAAGATATGTCAGTTAGTGAAGGTGTCAGACATGTGTACCAAGATATGTCAGTTAGTGAAGGTGTCAGACATGGGTACCAAGATATGTCAGTTAGTGAAGGTGTCAGAAATGTGTACCAAGATATGTCAGTTAAGTGAAGGTGTCAGACATGTGTACCAAGATATGTCAGTTAGTGAAGGTGTCAGACAT
Organism: Cepaea nemoralis; assembly: GCA_014155875.1. Lineage (NCBI taxonomy): Eukaryota > Metazoa > Mollusca > Gastropoda > Stylommatophora > Helicidae > Cepaea > Cepaea nemoralis. The sequence goes on from JACEFZ010016706.1 coordinate 37,502, forward strand.
GGGTACCAAGATATGTCAGTTAGTGAAGGTGTCAGACATGGGTACCAAGATATGTCAGTTAGTGAAGGTGTCAGACATGGGTACCAAGATATGTCAGTTAGTGAAGGTGATTGGCGAGGTACTGACCACATTCTCCCAGTGAGTGGCACTTGGTCTACATCCCCCAGCTAGTGGCACTTGGTCTACATCCCCCAGCTAGTGGCACTTGGTCCACATCTTTCAGCTAGTGGCACTTGGTCCACATCTTTCAGCAAGTGGCAGTTGGTCCACATCCCCAAGCTAGTGGCACTTGGTCCACATCCCCCAGCGGCTGGCACGTGGTCCACATCCCCTAGCGACTGGCACTTGGTCCACAACCCCCAGGGACTGGCACTTGGTCCGCTTCCCCAGAGATTGGCACTTGGTCCACATCCCCAAGCTAGTGGCACATTGGTCCACATCTTTCAGCAAGTGGCACTTTGGTCCACATCCCCAAGCTAGTGGCACTTGGTCGACATCTTTCAGCAAGTGGCACTTGGTCCACATCCCCAAGCTAGTGGCACTTGGTCCACATCTTTCAGCAAGTGGCAGTTGGTCCACATCCCCAAGCTAGTGGCACTTGGTCCACATCCCCCAGCGGCTGGCACTTGGTCCACATCCCCTAGCGACTGGCACTTGGTCCACATCCCCCAGCGACTGGCACTTGGTCCGCTTCCCCAGAGATTGGCACTTGGTCCACATCCCCAAGCTAGTGACACATGGTCCACATCTTTCAGCAAGTGGCACTTGGTCCACATCCCCAAGCTAGTGGCACTTGGTCCACATCTTTCAGCAAGTGGCACTTGGTCCACATCCCCAAGTTAGTGGCACTTGGTCCACATCTTTCAGCAAGTGGCACTTGGTCCACATCCCCAAGTTAGTGGCACTTGGTCCACATCTTTCAGCAAGTGGCACTTGGTCCACATCCCCCAGCGACTGGCACTTGGTCCACATCTTTCAGCAAGTGGCACTTGGTCCACATTCCCAGCGATTGGCACTTGGTCCACATCCCCAAGCTAGTGGCACATGGTCCACATCTTTCAGCAAGTGGCACTTGGTCCACATCCCCAAGCTAGTGGCACATGGTCCACATCTTTCAGCAAGTGGCACTTGGTCCACATTCCCAAGTTAGTGGCACTTGGTCCACATCTTTCAGCAAGTGGCACTTGGTCCACATCCCCAAGCTAGTGGCACTTGGTCCACATCTTTCAGCAAGTGGTACTTGGTCCACATCCCCAAGTTAGTGGCACTTGGTCCACATCTTTCAGCAAGTGGCACTTGGTCCACATCCCCAAGTTAGTGGCACTTGGTCCACATCTCTCAGCAAGTGGCACTTGGTCCACATCTTTCAGCAAGTGGCACTTGGTCCACATCCCCAAGTTAGTGGCACTTGGTCCACATCTTTCAGCAAGTGGCACTTGGTCCACATCCCCAAGTTAGTGGCACTTGGTCCACATCTTTCAGCAAGTGGCACTTGGTCCACATCCCCAAGTTAGTGGCACTTGGTCCACATCTCTCAGCAAGTGGCACTTGGTCCACATTCCCAGCAATTGGCACTTGGTCCACATCCCCAAGCTAGTGGCACATGGTCCACATCTTTCAGCAAGTGGCACTTGGTCCACATCCCCAAGTTAGTGGCACTTGGTCCACATCTTTCAGCAAGTGGCACATTGGTCCACATCCCCAAGTTAGTGGCACTTGGTCCACATCTTTCAGCAAGTGGCACTTGGTCCACATCCCCCAGCGATTGGCACTTGGTCCACATCCCCCAGCTAGTGGCACATGGTCCACATAGAATCATGGTCTAGTGCCGCCTGCCCAGTGCACTGTGGGAGTGTAGAACGGTGGCTTACTCAAACACACAGATTGTTGCAGGGAAAACACACACAGATTATAGACAGTCAAAGTGGGTGTACTGACCATTGGCATGAGAATATGACAATTCACCAATTGCATGAGAATATAACAATCTACCAATGGCATGAAAATATAACAATTGATGAATGGCGTGTGAATATAACAATTCCCCAGTGACACGAGAATACAACGACTCACCAATGACAGACAGACACATCAGTGACACAGAGAAGGCAATTTTGGCCACACCGTGTGATTAACGCCAGGGAGGTTGTTGTCTGCTCCACCAGCTGGACCCCACCATCCCACACACTGACAACTATTATTATATGAAATAATCACTGGAACTTCTCACACAAATACCCATCTCTGATATGTAATGACACCAATCTTGTGTGTTTGTGGTCGATCTGTCGGGTCAGGAGGCATGTCTCAACCCTGACATCAGTTCTGACAGGGATGTGTCGGTGTCCCAGCGTCTGTCGATGACTCCAGCCCGGTGTCGTGTTTGTCAGCCAGAAGGCTTTCATTATTTCCAAGCCCATATCAGGCTGGTTGTGGCTGCTAGCCATGTAGTTATCGGTAGTTAGCTGGTCTGTTATCAATATCTGGTCTTCATAAAAGTTATCGTATGGGGCAGTAACTAGCGATGTGGATATTCACTTTAACAACTAGGTCAACATTATCTCTGTGTGGGTGTTGTCACACAACATGGCAAACTTCCGAATGTAAACTTGCCTTAGAAAACCCAACCGCGGCTGACCAAAACGCCTGGTTACGGTCATGCAACATTTGTCTGGCCCATTTGATGGAATGCAGTCGTGTTGGAGAGAATATCATTTGTGTGGGGTCAAGTAACCAGTTCCTGGCCTCATTCTACGTCAACATTTGTATAGCGTGCAAACTGATGCGCTAACCAACATTGTATCGACCTGTAGATCCAGTCGAACCTAGTTAATAAAACACAAAAGGCACAAACACGAGTGGGTCCTGGTAACGTAACACAGTACCATAGTGGTGTTAGTAGTAGTAGTAGTAGTAGTAGTAGTAGTAGTAGTAGTAGTAGTAGTAGTAGTAGTAGTAGTAGTAGTAGTAGCAGTAGTAGTTGTAGTAGTAGTAGTAGTAGTAGTAGTAGTAGTATAGTAGTAGTAGTAGTAGTAGTAGTAGTAGTAGTAGCAGCAGTAGTAGTAGTTAGTAGTAGTAGTAGTAGTAGTAGCAGAAGCTAGCAGCAGCAGCAGTAGTAGTAGTTAGTAGTAGTAGTAGTAGTAGTAGCAGCAGCAGTAGTAGTAGTAGTAGTAGTAGTAGTAGTAGTAGTAGTAGTAGTAGTAGTAGTAGTAGTAGTAGTAGTAGTAGTAGTAGTAGTAGTAGTAGTAGTAGGCCTCTTTCAGTCCTGAAGGACTATAGAGTTGTGCCGCTGGGGAGGCACCTGACAGTACTATAGAACAAGGAAAATCTAAGACCACAGAACAAGGAGAGCCTAAGACCAGCATTCTAAGAACACAGAACAAGGAGAACCTAAATCCAGTAATCTAAGAACACAGAACAAGAACAACCAAAGTCCAGCAATCTATGAACACAGAACAAGGAAAATCTAAGACCACGAACCTTACACCAGATAACAAGGAAAATTAAAGGCCAGCAATCTAAAACCATAGAACAAGTAGAACCTAAGACCAGTAATCTAAGAACACATTACAAGGAGAACCTAAGACCACAGAACAAGGAGAACATAAGACCACAGAATGAGGAGAAACTAAGACCAGTAATCTAAGAACACAGAACAATGGCAACCTAAGACCAACAATCTGAGAACACAGAACAGGGAGAACCTAAGACCAGTAATCTAAGAACACAGATCAAGAACGCAGTAGCTGAGAAAGTAGATAAACCTGTCGTATCTGCATAGTTCTGCTTTCCTGATCTCCTGGTGTGTGGCTGGGCCTAGTTTCCCGTGGATGAAGACATGGGTGGATACGCGCGCCAGGTGCTATCTCTAGTGTAGTGGTAATGTGGTTGCTACAGTATGCCATCCCACCTGGACAACAGAGGTCATCGTTGAGCGAGGTCACTGTGACCACCGATGACTCCCGCCTGGCAGCCATCTCCAGAAGCACCAGTCCAGTGTACAACCGAACACAAGGACATACATTAAAGGACATTACATTCACAAGTAAACAAACGTGTACAACCGAACACAAGGACATACATTAAAGGACATTACATTCACAAGTAAACAAACGTGTACAACCGAACACAAGGACATACATTAAAGGACATTACATTCACAAGTAAACAAACGTGTACAACCGAACACAAGGACATACATTTAAAGGACATACATTCACAAGTAAACAAACGTGTACAACCGAACACAAGGGCATACATTTAAAGGACATACATTAACAAGTAGGAACACGTCAGTTCCCCAAGCGAGAGGAATGCAAGCCACACTGTACGCAGGGATAGGTGGGCAGTTTGCCCCTCACGTAGCGAACAACGAGAGTTGGTCTCGAACTATTGTTCAGTCCCGTTCATGCCGGTGTAACGTCTTAAGCACGACACTAACGACAAGGTCATGCCGCGTGTTAAAACGTGACATCCCAGGTCAGGCTGTGGATGTGAATAAGCTGCAGGACATTTCTTGTAGGACATGTATTGTAGGACTTGTGTAGTTGGATATTTGTGGTAGGACATGTGTTGTAGGACATTTGTTGTAGGGCATTTAAATATCATACTTGTTATAGTAGGTTTGTCATAGTCTAAGTGTGTAGAATGCATGTCATACTATCAGTGTGTAGAATGTCTGAAAGAATGTCTGTCATAGTATCAGTGTGTAGAGTGTCTGTTAGAATGTCTGTCATAGCATTAGTGTATAGAGCGTATGTTAGAATGTCTTTCATAGTATCAGTGTGTAGAGTGTCTTCTAGAATGTTTATCATAGTATCAGCGTATGGAGTGTCTGTTAGAATGCCTGTCATAGTATCCGTGTGTAGAGTGTCGGTTAGAATGTCTGTCATAGTATCCGTGTGTAGAGTGTCTGTTAGAATGTTTGTCATAGTATCCGTGTGTAGGGTGTCTGTTAGAATGTTTGTCATAGTATCCGTGTGTAGAGTGTCTTCTAGAATGTTTATCATAGTTAGAATGTTTGTCATAGTATCCGTGTGTAGAGTGTCTGTTAGAATGTTTGTCATAGTATCCGTTGTGTAGGGTGTCTGTTAGAATGTCTGTCCTAGTATCATGAGTAAGTGTCTGTTAGAATGTCTGTCATAGCATCAGTGTGTAGAGTGTCCTTATAATGTCTGTCATAGTATCCGTGTGTAGGTTGTCTGTTAGAATGTATGTCATAGTATCAGTGTGTAGAGTGTCCTTTATAATGTCTGTATAGTATCCGTGTGCAGTTTTGTCTGTTAGAATGTATGTCATAGTATCAGTGCGTAGCGTGTCTTGTTAGAATGTCTGTCATTGTATCCGTGTGTCATAGTATCCGTGTGCAGGTTGTCTGTTAGAATGTATGTCATAGTATCAGTGTGTAGAGTGTCTGTTAGAATGTCTGTCATAGTATCTGTGTGCAGGTTGTCTGTTAGAATGTATGTCATAGTATCAGTGTCTGTTAGAATGTCTGGCATTGTATGTATGTAGAGTATCTGTTAGAATGGCTGTTATAGTCGCAGTTGGTAAACAATCTGTCATAGCAGAGGCAATTACAATGTGTTTTTCATAATGGTATTTAGTGAAATATCTTTCACAATAGCAGTTAGTCAAATATATTTCACAATTACACAATAGCAGATAGTCAAGTATCTTTCACAATAGCAATTAGTCAAATTTCTGTAGCAACTTGTGATATTTCACGCAATGTAGATTTTCACGAAAATGATATTGATACTATGTGCCCATTTTAATTCCTGCCAATATATGTGACATAACTGTTGATGATATGTCTGTTAAAACAGTCAGCTTGTGGGGAGAGCAGCAACATACCAGTCTGTGGGGGAAATTAACAATATACCAGTCTGTGTGGAGAGTTACAATATACCAGTCTATGTGGAGAGTTACATTATACCAGTCTGTGGCGAGAGCCACAATATAACAGTCTGTGTCGAGGGTTACAATATACCACTCTGTGGGGGAGTTACAATATACCAGTCTGCGGGGAGAGTCAAAATATACCAGTCTGTGGGGAGACACAATATACCAGTCTATGATGAGAGTTACAATACAACCGTCAGTGAGGAAAGTTACAATATATCAGTCTATGGCGAGAGTTACAATACACCAGTCAGTGAGGAGAGTTACAATATACCAGTCTATGGTGAAAGTTACAATACACCAGTCAGTGAGGAGAGTTACAATATACCAGTCTGTCGGGAGAGTTACAATGTACCAGTCTGTGGGAGAGTTACAATATGGTGTTTGTCCATCAAGAATGATGATGACTATTCATTTCATCCAGTGGGGTTGAAAGTATGGAGCCGTGAGTTCTAAGATGGCTGATAAGGCCTGTTTTGGCTCGAAATGTTCTTTGACAATGTGAGCAAAAAATGCTTGACGTTCCAGGAGAAGGATCTTCTGCAGTGGATTTTCTGTCCAGTCTTTTCTTCACAGCTCTTGCAGTCCTGGTTGCTTCACAAGTGACTGCACCCTTGCGCATTTATGTACGCCACGAATCTCGGTCTTTGGCAGCAGTCTCCCATGTGTCATGGTGAATTCCAAAAGCATTCAGTGAGATTTTCAGAGTGTCTTTAAAGCGTTTCCTCTGGCCGCCTTGGGAGCGTTTACCACAACGCAGCTCGCCGTAAAAAAAAAATGGTTTAAGGAGCCTGTGAGCTGGCCTGCGAGTTAAGTGACCAGCCCAGCGAATCTGATTCTTCATTAGTAGAGCGTGGATATTGGGCATGTACGCTTTTTCTAGAACTTCAGTGTCTGGGATCTTGTATTGCCACTTAATCTTCAATAGCTTCCTAAGGCAGACTGTGGAAGTGGTTTAATTTCCTAGCGTGTCGCTGATAAACAGTCCAGGTTTCACAAGCATATAGCAGTGTGGATAATATAACTGCTTTGTAGACTTTCAATTTTGTTTGCGGGCTTTTTCCATTGATGTCCCATAATTCTTGTACAGTATGCCAAAGGCCGAGCTGGCCTTGGAGATTCTTGCATTCACTTCGTCATCAATTGTCGCAGCTTGTGATCACAGTGCTGCCAAGATAGGCGAATTTGTCCACAACACTTAGACTTGATATTCGGCACGGTGTTATTATTCACTGGAGCTGGCTGGTACATAACTACAGTCTTCTCCAAGTTGCTATTGAGCCCAAAGTTGGCACAGTCATATGTGAAAGCTGAAACATTGTGTTGCATGTCTGCCTCTGAGTTGGATATAGAGCGCAATCATCAGCAAACAGCAGCTCTCTGACGGTGTCGCTGCTAGTTTTGGTTTTAGCTTTCAGCATTCTGAGATTGAACAAAGTTCCATCCATGCTGTAGTTGATGTTTATTCCAATGTCATTGCTCTCGAAAACATGAGGCTGAACAGTGTTGGTACCAGGACATATCCTTGCTTCACTCCAGTGGTGACAGAAAATGGCTCAGAGAGTTCACATTTTCCTGTACTCTTGCCTGCATACCATCATGAAATAGCCGCACTATTTGGACACACTTTCGTGGACAGCCGTATTTCGCCATAATCTTCCACAGTCCTTCTATGCTGACTGTATCAAAAGCCTTGGTAAGGTCAATGAAAGTGGAGAATATTTCGGAGTTCTGTTCCTGACATTTCTCTTGCAGCTGCCTTGCAGCGAAAATCGTGTCAACAGTTCCTCGTTCTTTTCTGAAGCCACATTGACTTTCAGGAAGAAGACTTGATTGAGATGGGCCGCGAGGCGATTGATAAGAATTCTGGCGAGTATCTTCCCTGCGATTGAGAGCAAGGAGATGCCTCGGTGGATGTCACAGGATTGGCGGTTTCCTTTACGTTTATAAAGGTGGACTATTGACGCGTCCTTGAAATCTTGTGGCATAGTCTCGTTCACCCATATGTTTGTAAAGACTTGGTGAAGCTGCTCTATTAGGACAGGCCCACCTGCCTTGTATATCTCTGCTGGGATGGAGTCAGGACCAGGCGCCTTACCGCTGGAAAGTTGCTGGATGGCTTTGATAACTCCCACTATGGTTGGCAGGTTATCGAGTGTATCATTAGTGGGAACTTGAGGAAGGCAGTTAATGGTTTTATCATCGAAGAAATAAATTGCATTTCAGATGTTGCTGAAATGCTCTGCCCAGAGTTGAAGGATTTCTTTCTTATCGGTGACCAATGTTGCCCCCCCCCCCCCCCCAATCAGCACTGACGAGGCGAACTATGCCTGGTGATATAGGAGAGTTTTTCATATCATGTCTATCAGCAAAGCCTTGAATTTCATCAGCTTAGTTGCTCAGTCAGGAGTCCCGCATGTGCCGAAGTTTCTGCTGCACTACTCTCCGAATGTTATTGAAGGCATCTTTTTTTTTTTTTATTTTGATGTCGACTTCGGATCATTCAAATATGCCTTGTAAAGAAGACGTTTCTCGGCCAGCAATTGGTTGATGTGTTCGGAATTTTCGTCAAACCAGTCTTTGTGCTTTCGGAAGGGGGGGGGGGGGGGGCAGGATTTCCATAGCAGTGTTGTAAATTGTGTCCTTTAGGGCTCTCCACTCTGTTTCCGCATCCTGTTTAGCTGCAGCATTGGGCTTGAGGCGGTCTTCTAGCATATTTTCAAACGATAGCTGCATTTGTTTGCTCTTTAGGCGGGTGACATTTAGTTTTTGTTTTTGCATTTTTACCCCTTGACGACGCCCTGGTGGTTTGATGTATATGTTTATTTTTGAGATAATGAGACGATGATCTGTCCAACATTCGGCACCAAATATGGATTTTGTCACCCGAACGTCTTGTCTGTCACTCCTCCTGACGATGACATAGTCAATGAGGTGCCAGTGTTTCGAGTGAGGGTGTATCCACGATGTCCTATTTCTCGTGGGAAAACGGACAATTGCGTTGGCGATCATGTTCGGCATAGGTATGAAGGAGGAGGAGTCCATTGCGGTTACAATTTCCGACTCTGTACTGTTCCAATGAGGCTTTGTCCTTGCCTACTCTGGCATTGAAGACCTCAAGGAGTATAAGTTTGTCAGTAGATGTATACTGGGGCTTTGGGGCCAAAAGGTCGGGGGCACCACAGGAGCGCCAAAACAACAGCCCCCTAGGGATCCAACCCCCGGGGCCCCGCCCCCTAGGCCCCGGGGCGCACACCAAGCGGTGAACCGTCCCGGAGCGCTACTTAGAGCTATAGTATTGTATGGGGTACACACCATGGACACACATCAGTGGTTAAAAGCGAATCCAACACGACAGCGTATGTACTGTTGGAGGAATGCTGAAGGTAGAGTGGACCCACTACCACCCCCCAGGGGTTTGGTGCAACTACCAAAGATTTGAAGAGTCGCGCAGGGGACGTCGTCGTATTATAATGCACCACCGCAAGTGAATTAGAGCTACAACCTCCCAGGGTATATTAAGATGAATGGTTGTGAGTGGCTCAAACTCGGCACAGAGCTAGCGCTGCGGTCGGTCTTGTGTTGGTCTTTTCTGTTCAAGGCACAATGCACAGGTGAAGCGGGGCGTGACCATAGAAGAGTGTATATTCTGTGAGAGGGGGGTTAAGCGTCCCTTATGAGATGTGCGAGCGTTGTACGCTAGATGCCTTCCATAGGATGATTTGGAAGTTTGAGAGAAAGACCAACATCAAGCTGCGTCCATATAAAGGTATGAAGCTGGATACCCAACCGGATTGTGTTTTAGAGACATGCCTACTTGCCAGTGGTTCAAGAGCCCCACAACATTTTGTGGAAAGCCCTCAAGACGACGCTTTTGTGACTATCATCTCCGGATCATACAACGCCAAGGCAGAAGAATAAGTGGGGGAACTATAATCAGTTCATACTCCTTGGGGTTGGAGGTCCTTAGGAGTTCCACCAGACTGTTTGGAAACAATCGCTGAGGAGGATGTGCAGAACGGGTGAATGTCTAGCCTGTCAATTTGAAGCTGACTGGGATAGTGAACCGTGGAGCAGCGATGTATCGGTGGCTGCACGATGTATGGTTCTGCAACATACATAGCACCCTTTTCGCTCTGGATAAATCCAAACTTGCGCGCCAGTCAACACACTTCCGCTTAAAACGATCACGCCGGAAGTAGCGTGACTGAACGGAGCAAGCGTGATCGTTTTGTTTCTGCGTGACAAGTTTTATGAGCCGCGCGAGCGGGACAATTTTTTCTCGCTAAGAAAATTGCGCGGCCCAGATACTCGAGCGGAGTTCAGAATTAGAGACTAGCGACTCAAACTTAAAATGAAGAATTGTAAGTGGCTTGTGCATGAAGGGGCCTCGATCCGGTGCGATCGCAGGTGCCGCGGCGAGTTCTGCTACAAACACCTCCAACTACTTAAAAAGGGTAGGAATGTGTTTGGGTGCACTATCTGTAATACAGTAGTACAGCAACCGTTCGATATGTGCCACACTTGTGATAGTGAACTAGCTGAGCGCTATGTGGCTCTGACAAGAGATTTGCCAGTAGACGATCCCTTGGAGAAATTCATCGAGGTGAAAGAGGCTATGAAAAAAGAGCGCGCTATCTAGCGGGCTATCTAGCAGGCGGGCTTCTGGCTGGTGGGGTGAAGTCAGTAAGCTCTTTTTTCTGGTGCAAGTCGGCAGAAACTTTGCGTCGAATTTCAGCCTGCTGTTGTCGAAATTTCACTGATTCATTCAGAATTAATTTAAATTCCGCATCAGAAATTTCCTGGTCCTGCAAGGCCGCCGAGACAAGATCGGAGATTGTTGAAAGTTTCGATTCAACCAAAATCCTGATTTCGTCATGCTTCTTGGCTTTAAGCGCACATCTGTGGGTCACCAACTTGCCGGCCGCCCCCAATAGCCCACATACGAGAGCGCCTATCTCTAGGCCGAAGACGACTGGGACTGCAATGGCAGTTGACAGAAGCCCCACACTCACCGTAAGCAGTGCTGTATCAATCCCATCCAAGACATTCACAATCCGATGGTACTTCTTATACAACAGAGACCGTTTTTCATGCTCAGCCTCCAAGCTCTTCTGTAGTCTAGTAATCTCTTGAAGACGAAAGGCCTGGTCGGGCGCCATCGTATAGTAGTGCACCCATATATTCAATTCGAGGTGATACGTTTTGAATCCTCCTCAGTGACAGGGTTGTTGGTATACAAAAGTTTTATAAGATGAATCCACGGTGAAACCTTAACTTCTCTCAAATTGATGGTATCAACACCCCTAGCATCCTTAAGTATGTTTACTGCAATTCGGTCATCAGTAACTTCCACTTTTCCACCGAAAGTAACAATAACCCAACCCTTCGCCCTGCGAGCCAGAGATTTTACTTGAAGGCCTGGCATAACATCCCCCCAATTTGTAAAAGGCCCATCCATAAGAAGGAGCTTGATATATAGGTTGCTCCCTGGGATAGGGACGATCGATGTATTCAGGCCTGGGCTGGCTGTTCACCACCAAACTAAGGGTGTAAACCTTATCATCACCTTTAAGGTAGAACTGACCTGCTCATCATAGCCGACATATACCCCATCAACGAATGCTAAGTATACATGGTAGTACTCCCATGTTTGTAAGGTAAATGGGTTTATTACCTTGACCACCCAAATAGGGATTTTGTACCACAAACCACAACGGCCAGTCAGAGGCACCGAATCGACCTTCCAAATAATTTTTTGTATTGGTCCAGTACCCCTTAACTCTAGTCTGTTCATCTAACAACGCGGCCCTATGTCGCCCATCAACATATTTTTTAGTGACCACATCTTGTTCTCCAACCGGTTCAGCGACATTGGTGATTCTATGGGTGCCCATATTGAGTTCCTCTGTCATCGTTCCCCGTTTAGAGAGTCGCTCCGTAAAACCACGCGTAGCAGCATCACTAGGTCCCGAAGGTTCCCCCACATTAGTGAGGCGAAACCCACCCATGGATAGTGTACCTTGCATAGTGTCCCCATACTTGCTCACGAGCCCAGCTCGGCTAAGCTGGACAACGGTCCCTCCGTTGCACTTTCCAACAGACATGGTCTATACCATACGCAGTATTATGTCTTCAAATTGCTGCCCGCCCGCCAGCCCACGAAGCACATGAAGACATAAATGACCACAGATCACATCGTCTGCCCTCTGCAGCTGAAAAGTTTGGGTGCGCACGGGGCACCCTAGATAATCCAGGATCTCCTGGGGTGGGTCAAGCCCGAAACTATCGAAGTAAACCGCCATAGGCCCCGCCTTGTAATAAGCCACCCAGTGGGTCCCCTCACCCTCTGATGAGTCTAGATTGACAATCCCACATTCCGGATTGTGTAGAGCTGCGGGAAGACCATCGCGCATAAACACACCGCGGAAGTGGGGTATATCCTTAGCCGCCTTCTCAATATCAAAGTTGCTTAATGCTTCTTTTTTTTCATCCCCTTACCACCTCTAGCCAGGTACACACCCTTACCCCCCACCCCAAGCATGTCCCTAAGACCAGGTTGGTTGGCCAACACCAACTTCAAAATATCCTCTCCTAAACCCCCCAGCTTAGGCCGCCCGGCCAGCGCCAACTTCATAACATCCTCCCCGAAACCCTGACCCTTCCTCGCGCGGCCAACTTGCTCAATACTGCGAGACACACCACCCACTTCACGCATCACCCTACCCAGAAGGTCATCCCCAAAACCCCGACCCTCCATCGCCCGGTTATGACGAGCCTGATCAACTGCCTGTGCCACACCAGCAGCTCCACCCATCAAGCCCCCCAAGCCACCCAGCCAGGGGAGCGCCTTAGCCAAGAGAGGGATCACAGCCCCCAAGGCGGGGAAAAACCCACCCACCTTAACCATCTTTTTGATCTGGCTCTTCGAGAAGACCAGCTCAGCCCCAGAACCCACGCTACCACATTCTTCTTAATGTGGTTAATCTGACGCTGGGTCAGGCCGACTTTATCAGCACCGTGCAGCTGCCCCACACCCAGGCGTAGGGTGGCACCAGTGCCGTCTTTCGCCGCCTTGACCAACGTCTCTTTCTGCCCCGGAGAGAGGCTCAGCCCATATGATACCAGCGCCATAGTCATTTCACTATATCTCTAGTGTTTAATTCAAGACTGTAGTAAACTTCCTGCCGTCAGATTCTAAGAACAGAGACTTATCTGCAATGACCACAGCGAAAGCCTTGGTGTCTGCAGGCACAGCAACATCAAATACCACCTTGAGGGTGATAGCCTGAACAGCGTTCTTAATGGCTTCAGACTGGGCGCGCATATCAATAACATGTATGGGGTAGAGCGCCACGAAATCCATAGGACTCACCAAGTTGGACGACTCCCGAGCTGTAATACCATAGAACGCCTCCTTGAAGTCGGCAAAAGCTTTGTAAGCCCGAGAGGTTTTATACTCTGCGAAGTCGATGTTCATATCCACTAGCGGATAGCGCGCGCTGTTGATCAGGGCGTGAATATTCTTCACCTTCACATGATCAAATACGGCACTGTTCTTCACCTGGTCGTTTTCACGACCTGTTTGAAAAGCCACCAGGATCCACCGAGGTTTCTCTGTTTGGGATTTAACCCCCAACTGCCAGGTGAAGGATGTGGACTGCGGCACCGCCAAGCTATCACACTGTAAGGCGCGGAAAGCCACAGGCACCCTAACCTTATTCTCTATCAGGGTCATGAGCGAGCTCATATAGCTCAGAGAGGGTATAACATGAGGCATCATCCAGGCGATCTTGGACAGTTCGATTTTACCCTCAGGCACCGCCGCCGCACGATGGATGGTATGGGCATCACTCTGACGATCTAACAGTAGGGACTGCTTCACACCATAGAGCACCTTCTCGTAATCATTGCAAAACCCAAAGAAATATTTGAGTGGAACACAGAAACTGAAGTTGCCCGGAGTTGTAGGTTTACCCATCATGATAAGCCGCCGCCTTTCCCAACCGGAATTCCCCGCCGCAGCAGCCCCCACATCAGAGTCCTTATACCAACCCATATTGAGGCCTTCGCCCCAAGCAAAGTCCTCCCCACACGACAGAAGAGTCATCATGGTGGTGGCCTGCCCCGGATATGACACATCATCGATGGTGTTGTTGTTAAGTTGGTAACGTATTTTACCAAACATGAACGCAACAGCATTGTTAACCAAAGCCGCCTGAGTGTTCGCGTCATAGTGTTCCTCTCGAAACGATCTGAGCTTGCCTTCTACTAGAAGATAGCTCTTGGAGGGGAGTGTGAAGGCATCCTGAGCATGTATATCAATTTGGATGGTGTTATTCTGGTTGAGGGCAGCTGGGTTCTGCGACTCATACTCCCGATACTCAAAGGATTCAATACCCTCATCGACATGCACAGGCTCGGAAATTTCAAGCATGGAAGTGCGTTGCTCGTCCATGGTGATATTATAAACGTCTAGACTTATCTCTAATTGTCTTGAAACCTCCTCCCCGGCTGGCGATATCCAACGCCTCCAGACTGGGCAGGACATCGGGCTGGACAGTGGGCTGGACAGCGAGCTGCTTTAAAACCTCAGCGCTCTTAGCTGTGAGTTCCCTCTTCAGCTGGGGCGGCAAAGGCTTGAGCGCGTCCACCAGCTTCTTGGCAGCCGCGCCTGCGGAGGCCACAGACTCCGTCGTCTTGGCCACATTCCTAACTAAGGGGCTGCCAACAAATTTGGCAACTTTACTGACAGCGCTGGGTATCACCTTAGCACCTGAAGAGACCAGACTTCCAACCGCCCGAGCTGCCGAGCCCAACCAATCGAACACCCCCCCCCCCACCTACCCGTCTCCGACGTCTTGGGAAAACATACATGGTTACACACTGCGAATATGTAGCCTTATAGTTATTTGCTCACCTCTAAAGTTTAATTGTGCACCGTCTTGGTCAGTCAACCAGACGCGTATGCTGTGTATACTACCAGCTTGGGAGATGGGGAGGTAGACAGCAGTTCTGGGAGACTCTAAGATCTTATAGCCGGGGCACACGTTGGGGAAGAATGAGTAGATGGTGGGGTGGGATCCCCCACCGAGGTAAGACCCACTCACCACATTACAATTGACCAGAATGCTATTCACATGGAAGATGTCTATTGGTTTCTCCCCTTCTTTATAGCCCTTAGTCAGTATTTGTGGGTCGAACCCCAGGATTTTGCGCAAAGTTGAAGCACCCATATCAACCTCATAGTCGGGGCTGGTTATCTTTACAAAAGCCCGAAGGGTTGAAGGGTTGGGTCCTATGGCGATGTAATACTTCTCCTCGGCCTTCTCATTCCCAATCCTTGGCCTCCTCCATCTTTCTTTGAATCTCTCTATTGATCTGGGCGAGCTCATAAGCCCCCTCTTCTATAGTGATAGGTTTTCCACTCCTTCTTCTCCACACGGTAGACAAAAGTATTGTTGGTGGAGTTAACATTGCTGATGGAGTTGTAGGTCTCTAGATTCAGCAAGGCCAGCTCGTATGACTTCTGGGGGTCAAGGTACAGCGCTGGGGAGTAGTAGGTTGTCCAGTCGCTTTTATCCGACGTTACCACCAGGGACATATTCTCCTTCGGCGCGAGTCGCACCTCCATCGCTGCGAGCCTGTCGCGGATGTCCTTCAACACTTGAAGCTCCATGTTTAATGAACAAAGATTCTTCTGTTCAACTTGATGGCCTGCTTCCGTAGAGATCACTCCACTACGCATAAGCTCATCCAGTATCGCAGATATTTCTGTGTCAACACCTGTATTCCCCGCCTCCTTTGAGGCCACTAACAAGGCTAGGACGCTCCACCAGAGTGTTAGGGGTCGTTGTAGTATAATACACCACTACCTCGGATTAGTCCGTATTTTTTTCCCTTTTTGCTATAGACTGGTATTTTGGCAAGTTGGGCCAGCCGGCTAAATGTCTCAATAGCCTGTGGGGTGTATTGTTTTGTTTTGACGAACCGCTTGGTTAGGAGATCCCCATCAAAGGCTTGCAGCCGGCCCGCGGCCAGAGCTGCTGGATCAATAGTTAGGGTGCCGAATTTGCCTCCTCGGAGTTTCAGCCCTTGCCCACGAACAATAACTCCTTGTCGTTTATGTAATATAAGTTTAAGACGGTCCCTAAATAGCTGTATGTTCTCAATCTCATAATCTAAATCTCCAATTTCCTCCTGAGTGATACCCTTCTTCTTCTTCCTCCCCCCGAGCGTGTGTGAATTGAGTTTTGCGGACTTGGTAAGAAGCTTTTGAATGTCTGCATCTGGCGCGCTGATGAGTGCGCTAGGCTTTGGGAAGCTGTATTTGTTAAGAACTTCCTCATCTATGTTCTGATCCATGTCAATTATAATATCTTCTGGAGGAGTCACTGGGGCTATGGCCTCCTCTGCTCTGGCCTCCTCTGCTCTGGCCTCCTCCAGGGCTCTGGCTCTGTCCTCAATGGCCCTGTTCAATGCCGCAATGGCCTGAGCTAGCTCGTTAGCTTGTTTGTTTGTTCGTATAGCCAATGCACTGGTTTGTTTGTCAGCTATTTTAGCCAACTCGCCGGTCTGAGCTTTGATGATTTGGCTTATTGCCCCCGTTTGTTGTGCTGACCTATCTACTACAGTTTTAGTAATTGGTGTGAAGAGTTTGGCTGCCTCCTGTTGTAAATCTGCTTCCCCCACCCTCTCCGCCAGAAACCGCTGCTTCAGGCGGTCCCGACGTGCTAGATAATCCTTCACAAAAGCGTTACGCTTTGCTTGGTTAGTCACATCAGCCCACATGTTGTTGCTATCGCAATGACATATATATCTAAATAGAAGACTTCGGGATATAGAACCGATCGAACCCACATCGGTATTTGCCATCGTGGGCCTTGCTGGTCAGGTCGATTACTGCGAAACCGTAAGGTTTGCTAGTGCACTCTGTGAAGAACTCCCTGAATTCGTCAAAGGGCATATCACCACCAACATAGGAGTCGTGGATGGCACGCAGGTTCTTCGTGTCTTGGTTGAAGATCACCAATAGATTAGCATTGTCGCGGATGGCCTGCTTGGGAATTCTGAAGAAGCTCTGGGTTAGGTAGAATGTGTCGGCACCGCCGTGCCGGCCCTGGCAGAAGTACTTCTCGATCGGTCCCTGCTTCTCCAGCATGACATCATCAAAGACCATGACGGCCCTCTCTTCAGGGTTCAGGTCCTCGACGGGGATGATGTCTTCGGCTGAGCTATGACAGGAGGCAATATTTTGCCCCGCAACCTCCCCGACAGACTCGGCCCAATCCTGGAGGAACTGGTACTTGTCCTGCCCCAAAGACTTCGAGTACAGGTGCAGTCGGTCATAGTTTAGGTAGCCCGGCTTCAGTAGTAGGTTGAGCATCATGTTTGTTTTTCCGCACCCCGATGGCCCGCACACAACACAACGAATGGTGTCCGGCAGCAGCCAGTGGTGGTGGTGGCGGGCTTTGTCCTCAAGGTCGAAGTTGGTTATCTCCATTTTAAATATATACACATTTGCAATATCTTCAATATGTATTGCCTGCGCTGTAAGAAGCAGACTCCTACGCTGGAGGAGTCGGAGGTCGTGCTGAAAAATCGTCGAATAACCAGGCGCGGTCTCTGTGAAGTTTGTGGTGCTAAGAAGAGCCAGATTGTTGGTATGGGGCTCCTCAACAAAGCACTGAATATGTTGCCTTTGCCTGAGCTGCATATGAGGCTGCCTGAGGGCGTCAGCTCTGAGGATGTTCCTGGAGGCTCGTTCCAGAATACAGGGAAATATAGCTACTGCGGCCCTTTCACTAAACTAGATAAGCGGATGGCCCAAGGCTATGAGGGGGCCAACACACTCGACCGCGCCTGCAAGGCTCACGACATTGCTTATGCGGCTCATAGCGATACAGCTAACCGCAACGTTGCTGATGATGTCCTAGCCGCGGCGGCTGAAAATATTGCAGCGTCTGGTGGTGCCCCCGACTGGGAGAGGCGCGATGCCCGCATAGTCTCGGCCCTGATGTCGGCCAAGAGCCGCTTTGGTATGGGTGCGCCCTCGTTTTGAATATATAGACATCTGCAGTATATCAATATGTATTGTTTTCGGTGTAAGAGACAGACCCCCACTAAGGGTGGGACGATTAGCAAGATGAAGAATGGACGGTCGGTTAAGCGTGGCACCTGCATTGTGTGTGGTGGAAGGAAGAGTCAGATTGTTAGTGGGAAAGGAATCATCTTTGGGCCCAAGTCACCAATCAAGGACATCCCCGTCTTGGGCTCCCTCTTGGGGTGGTTGTTATAGAGATATGTGATATGGCCTTACAATAATGGAGCGTGTTTACTACAGCCCGCAAGGTTATTGGAAAGGGCATTCAGCTGTGAAGAAGTTGGCTGCTGCGGCTAAGGTCAGTGAGACTGAGGCTAGGGAGTGGCTTCAGAAGCAGGCTATCTGGCAAATCTACCTGCCGCGGCCTCGCTATATTCCACGACCCCACATCGCCGAGTCCACACCGAATGCTGTCCATCAGGCAGATCTTTTGTTTCTCCCACATGATCGCGTTGGTTCTGGCCGCACGGCCAGGACCTATAGGTATGCCTTGACGGTGGTTGATGTTGCCTCACGCTACAAGGAGGCTGAGCCGCTAACAGATAAGAGTAGCGACGCGGTCGCATCAGCACTTGGGCGGATCTATAAACGCGGGCCGCTCAGATGGCCTAATCTTTTGCAGATTGACCCTGGGCGGGAGTTTATGGGTGCCGTCAGTCAGCTGGTGGCTAAGCATAAGACACAGGTACGTCGTGGGCAGGCTGGGAACCATCGTCAGCAGGCCATTGTCGAGCGGTTCAACCGCACTCTGGCAGAGAGACTGTTCGGGGCCCAATATGCCCAGGAGTTGTTGCTCGCTGCCCGAGGCTCAGATGAACGGTCGGTCGAATGGGTGAGAGCTCTACCCCAGGTAGTCGCTGCGATCAATAATGAGGTGACGCGTTTGACTGGTAGGAAGCCGGCTGAGGCGATTAAGGATTCGTCCGTCTCCCACGCTCCAGCCGCGCCTGCCCGCCGCGCTATCGGGCGTAAGGAACCTGTGATTCCAGCCGACTCGCAGGTCAGGTATCTCTATTCGGCGGGCGAGCTTGAAGGGGGCCAGCGTCGGGCCACTGATCCTACATGGTCGCTGACCTTGCACAAGATTAGTCATATCACCCAGCAAGAGGGACAGCCCACTCTTTACTACCTGGTGGATGGGCCGGCTCGTGGTTTTGTGCGCGAGGAGCTGCTCATTGCTCCTCCAGACACACAGCTACCCCCTAGCAGGATTCTAGGAAACCGTAGGCCCTAGTGTTGATACCATCAGCACAAATCCACTTTTTCGTGTCCATGGGGCTCAGAGATGTTTTGTTCATCTCATAAACTCCTATCTGGTGGCCCTTGCTTCGGATGGCAACCTGTGTGTGTTTGTATTCACGCTGGCTGAACAGACTGTCCTTGTAGTGTTCGTGTCTGAGGTCCTTCTTCACAACTGTCCGAGCCACTCCTTTGGCTTTCTTGATGTTGGTGGCCTCCTCTAGGATTGAGTACATCTTTGGTCTGAGACCGACGAACTCGGCTATCGAACGACCATTGCACTCGTCTTTGAATTTGCCGACCACCTTTTTATTCACAGTCGAATGGTTGGGGTGGTCACGCGGATAATCTGAGAAGTCGTACCAGTCAGGGGTGAGCCTTCATGTCTGCGTACACATCCTCAGTCTCCACCTGAAGTAGAAGGGAGTCAGTATCTGTGTAGCAGAGCTGGAGTCTATTACCGTATTGGGGTTTAAGCCGGTTGTACCAGAAGTCGTACATGAGGTGCTTGGATAGGTCCAGGATGGCCTGCCCACAATAGACGGGTTTATTCAGCTGGACCTTGTTCTTGATGCTGTGCACCGCCACCAGTCCACCGTTGAAGATTCTACACGATTCGTAGTTGGGGCTGGCGATTAATTTTCGGAGTCGGTCAGTCTCGGTGCCTCTGACAAGGTTGACTCTGATACGCTTGCGAACATTCTCCATACTCTTCCCAAAGACGGCATTGTTCATCAGCTTGAAGAAGTCCTTCTCAAATTCCGATTTGGCTTGGGCTCGTAGAGAGGTGTTCATCTCTATGTAGGGCTTCATCCATTGGGACTGACTGAACTTGATGGCTCGGTGGATCTGGGTGACCTCTAGACCGAGGCTGTGATAGAGTTTGAGATTGCGGTAGTGGACGACGTATCGCTCCTTGTTGTGGAGGTGAGGTACCAGCTTTGTTTGCTCCGTGAACTTACCCCCCAGTTTGTTCTGGAGCTCGCGCTGATAGCTGCTCAACCAGGCCTCTGGGACGGTCATGGTTTCTGGAGCTAGTGGATAGTCGCTGTGGGCTTCATGTAGATGTGCTGGGTACTTCATGTCAACCTCAACAAGCCATCCCTCTGGGGCGTTGTCGGGGGTGTTGAGTACCTCCTCGAGAGTTGGATTGGCCCATTGGAACCCCCGGTGGGGAGGTATTCCATCATGGCCCACCCATACAGGTTATTTGCATCGAGGTACATGATCCATGAATTGGGTGTTGTGGGGTCATAGTCTGAAGTCTTGGGGTTGTTGGCCTTAGCATACCGCTTGGAGACCATGGCCACACCCCCTCGGAGACCCTTCTCAAAGAGGAGGTGCATATCCAAGTCGGTTAGGAGCTCGAGTTGCACCTTCGTCTTTTTTAGGAGTGCGTCCCATGCCAGGCCTGGTGCACTGATGTAGTGGGCTGGGTCGAGCTGATATACCTCCATACAGGTGTCTCGGAATGCCTCGAACATATCAGCCAACAGACCGACGTCTGTTTTCAGGTATAGGTCATGGTAGCCTCCGAGTGTTTTGCAATCGAGCTCCTGCCACACTTTCTGGGCGTGGGCATAGTCAGAGTCACTGATTCCTTCTCGGGTGAGCTTGCTGTAGAATGCCTCTTTGGGTGGTAGGCGGTCCTCTGCAAAGCGCTCGAAGCTGTCCATATATTCGTAGGGGTATACACCCTTACGGAGAAGGAGATGTGACTGGCTCTGGCTTAGCGTGGCCCTGAACTTGCTCATTAAGACAGCCCAGGGGGTGTGCTTCTCAAGTGTTGCACGTCTCACATCTTGAGATTATGTCAGTTGCCTCTACGTGTCAGAGCCATTGATTTGCCACAGTGCTGTCAGCTCGCTGAGGTTCCCTACCAGGGTGTCTAGAGAGCTATTCATGAACTGTAGGCTGTCAATGAATTGCAGCTGTCCGATGGTGAAGGAGGCGTACTTCTCTAGGGTGTTTGGTATGCAGGTGATTGTTGTGTTGTCTACTTGTTTGGTTTGCCATTGGCCGTTTTTCTTCTTCTTGTAGACTGTTCTTTTTCCCCAGTCCAGACGGCCGGCCGCTTGCATGATGATGTGGGAGTCGTATCCTCTGAGGTTGTGAAAGACTACAGGTATCCTCAGCTTGTCTCTATTGATGCGCCATGCTAGATTACAGACATTGTGGGCTGCACCCCGGTATTTGCCTGTAATATGGCAGTGGTCTCTCACCTTGTCCTCCTCCAGCGGCTCTTTACAGATGTGGCAGGTGGTGGCGGAGGCAAAGTCTTCACGGTCTTTTTGCCCCAGCACCATCAGAGCCGGCCGCTGTAACTTGTGGTGGATGGTGGCCTGCTCTTGTCCCAAGCGTTTGAGGAATTCATCGGCAGCATCCTCCCCCCGATATACGACAGGGTTTGTGGTGAGGCCGTCGCAGCGTACAATGGTGTAGCCGAAGCCGCAGGGGGGCTGCTGGGCAAGTTGTCGCGTGTTGCTCTGGCTTGGATCCATTGCCGCACCATGTACTGGAACGTTCAAGGTCTCAAAGTCTGCGTATATGATGTATGGCGCCCTCATCTGTTTCTGGAGGGACTTGAAATTCATCTTTCCCTCTTTAGGCATGACATTCACCTGACAGGCTGTGTTGATGCCTTGGCAGAGTGGCACATGTTGGTCCAAGGTTTCCTGAGAGGAGTGTACATGGAGACAGTTGAGACATGGATACTTCTTACCCTCGTATTTACTGTTTCCATATAGAAGCCGCCCCACATCCTTGACCCAGACATAGTGCCTATTCTCATCCTTACACAGGAGCAAGAGGTTGATTTGGTTGCGCTGGAGTGTGTTGGTTCGGAGTATGGTTGGTCCTTTGTTCCACCCAAAGACTCTGATGGCTATGGTGGGATTCTGGTTTTCAAACTTAGCAATGCTGGTCAGCTGCACTGGGAACTCGATTCCTTCAAAGTTTAGCTCTCCCAGGTGGGCGCTATAATTGTTGAGCCTATCAGGATGCTCTCCATGTGCTACTGGGTAGAGCGCTGAGAGTATGGCCCATTCAAAGCAGCGGTTGTCCTCATTCTTCACATTCACAACACTACGTGGTGGAATGAAGCTGGGAGTCGCGAAGTAGCTAGAGCCTCGGAATGGTTGGTATTTTACTATGTAGAGGTCGAGCTGCACACACTCATCATAGTACCAATCCGAGCCCTGTTCGGTGAAGCATTCACTGTCAGCGAATATCTTGGCTCTGGCGAGGTTCAGCCCCTCATCAATATCCCCCTCGTGCAGTACTTCATAGTTCCTGCTTCCATGGGTGGCGATTGCCGTAATCTGTTCGCCTTCTGGGGTGGTGCGATAGTATTTTAGATGGAGATACAGCTGCATTTTAACGCTGCCATAATCCCCCAACCCTTTTACCACCAGGGCTTTGATGGCGGGCTACCATCGAATACATAAATGCTTCAGGCTTCTTCATAGTCGCTACCTTCTGGGACGATTGCTTCATATTTTCTCATGCTCCCCTCAATCTCCCGGGCGAGTTTCAATTCAGGTGCGTTGTGAATGAATGCGGCCAACATCTCATCCGCTTCATCTCGCACACTATCAGCTCGGGCAAGGAACTCTGCTTCGAGGTCGGTGTGGCGTTGAGCACGCTGCCGGGCGCGGTGTCGTCGCTCGGCGACGATCGCGGCTCGGTCCGCGGTGGTACCGTGTACAAATCTCAGAGCGGTGGTAATCCCTGCTTCAAGTCGTGCCCCATGTAGATTGGGGTTCTTCTCGAGCAGGGAGGCCCTAGCCATCTCACGCGCTCTGGATATTTCCCCCTCAAGAACGGCCTTCCTCCTCCCACTGTATGGCATGCCATACTCGCGGGCTTGCTGTTTCAATTGATTCAGCGTAGGCATGGCTAAATACACAGATCCGTCAGTCTCTAACAGGTAGGTGTGTAAGTACACTGATGACTTCACATCTCTCTAATTGAAAGTTCAATCCACTATAATCTTAGCAATTCGTACGAATCTCTGCATTATAGTCCTTTACATTCTCTTCAGTACCAGATTCGGTGATACTCCTTGTCATATCCACATTCTTTACATAGTTCTAGGAGGTTGTTGACCCCCTTCCCACATTTTCGACATGGTTTAATACATGAACCCTTCCGTATTAGCACTGCATGGACTTTGCAGTAGTCCCTCATACAGCTACGATTGCAGGGCTCTGTGGAATGTAGCCGTAGCCACTTACAGTTGTTCTTCGCGGTGCGCATCTTGGTATGTCTGCGGATGATACCCTCTAAATCAGCGACTCGGTCGCCTGTAGGCGACCCATGTGTGCGCTCCGGGGGGTTGGATCCCTAGGGGGCTGTTGTTTTGGCGCTCCTGTGGTGCCCCCGACCTTTTGGCCCCAAAGCCCCAGTATACATCTACTTTGTCTCATTTGGGAACAGATGTTAATACGTTGTGCAGGTCCTCATAGAACTTCTTTTTGGCGTCATCTTTATTGGTCATGGTTGGTGCGTAGTCACTCACGATGGTTGCCTGCTTCTTTCCTTTCAGCAGGGGTAACTTAATGGTCATAAGCCTGTCATTTATAGCCTTCGGAAAATAGCAAGTTTGTCAACCAGGGCCGACTTAATGGCAAACCGAACACGGATTGGCGTTTTCCCTCGTCTTCCCTTCCACTCCAGAAGAATGTGTAGCCGGCACCTACTTCACAGATTTGACCTTCTACAAGTCGTGTCTAGCTCAAGGCTGCAATGTCATGTTGTTCCTGCCCAGCTCTCTCAAGTTACAGTATACCAGTCTGTGGGGAGAGTTTACAATATATCAGTCTGTGCGGAGAGATACGATATACCAGTCTTTAGGGAGAGGTACAGTATACCAGTCTGTGGGAAGAGTTACAATATACCAGTTTGTGGGGAGAGATACAATATACCAGTCTTTGGGGAGAGTTACAATATACCAGTCTGTGGGGAGAGTTACAATATAAAGGTCTGTCGGCAGAGTTACAATATACCAGTGTGTGGGGAATGTTACAATATACCAGTCTGTGGGGGGAGTTACAATATACCAGTCTGTGGGGAGAGTTACAATATACCAGTCTGTTGGGAGAGTTACAATATACCAGTTTGTGGGGAGAGATACAATATATCAGTCTTTGGGGAGAGTTACAATATACCAGTCTGTGGGGAGAGTTACAATATAAAAGTATGTCGGGAGAGTTACAATATACCAGTCTGTGTGGAGAGTTACAATATACCAGTGTGTGGGGAGTGTTACAATATACCAGTCTTTGAGAAGAGTTACAATATACCAGTCTGCGGGGAGAGTTACAATATACCAGTCTGTATGGAGAGTTACCATATACCTGTCTGTGGAAAGAGTTACAATATACCAGTCTGCGGGGAGAGTTATAGTATACCATTGTGTATTGTGAGTTACAATATACCAGTCTGTGGGTGAGAGTTACAATATACCAGTCTGTGGGGAGTTCCACAATTACATTCATCGGCATTTCCTGTCTGTATTTATTGAACAAGTGGTATTTCAGCCTGTTATGTCCTGTGCGGAGTCTAAAGATTGCTACTTGTTCACTTCGGTCGAGTTTGTAATATGCATCATCTTTCTGGTGGCCAGAGATGCTCTGATTCCAATCTGGTTCTATAAGTGCTTTTTATAAACCTCTTCGCCTCTTTATAGGCTATGTCTATGTCAGGCTGTGGTAGTCGTCCCTCCTGTTTATTTCTAGGTATACTGTAATGTGATGGGATCCAACGCATTACAACGTATTTTTGGATTTCTAACATAGTTCTGCTCTTAGATCTGCTAGTTATGTGCTGTTTTTGTTGAGACAGCTGACTTTGCATCTATGAAGATAGCTATTTGCTTCTCTTTATGTTCCTCCATCAAGAGCATCTGTGCTGCAGTTTTCAAAGCCTCTACCTCTGCTTTGAAGTTATTTGAAAATGTTCCAGTTGCTACTGACTGTGTTTTTTCCCCCACTCAATTTGTTAAATGTAGGAGAATTCCTCCTCCTCCTCCATCGTCTATTGAATTTGTGGCTGATCCCTCTGTATATGCATGGGTCCAATTGCAACTTGGGTAATGTTCTTTTATGCACTTTATGGCTATGTTTCTTCTTTCTGTTTCATTATAAGTGTTCTTTTTCTCAATACCTGGAATGTTTTATATCATCTCAGGCAGTTGCTGCAGTCTCCAAGCTGGGAACTTGTGTGCATTGTAAATGGCTTTGACTGTTGATATGTTAAGTATAGGATCTGCCCTAATCTTTCGTTTTGCAGTTTCTACAAAGTTGCTACGCTTCAGTCTTCCCTTTATAACAGAGTGTCTGTTAAGGGGATCTAGGTCGTCGTGCAAGAGAAAAAGGGTCTAAACTTCAGTGCACGCGGGAGCACCCCGGGGGACTGTAAAAGTAACTAGGGATGCTCACGCGTTGACGTAAGAATAGCAACGGGTTAGTTACTAGCCAGCAGTCTTAGAGAGAGGTCGCATTGAAGTTACCATCAAGCATTGTTGAGATAGCTGGACCTCTGTTATTTGTCTACGATATTCGGAGTGGATTATTTCTAAGAGTCTGTAAACTTGAAGCAACTACAATAAATGTCATACATCGGGAGACTGCTGGAGTTATGTTGTTTATGAAACCATTGACTTCACCACTTCGCTACACTGTCACATAAGCGAAATGGTGCCGTGACCAGTCTAAACAACTTCATTTGTCGCGGTACATAACGGAGGTACTGGGCCACTATATTTAATACAGCCACTGGTTCATACTGCGCTTGTTGGGAAAATGCGGTGCCTCTGACACACTGGCACGTTATCGGACTTCTGCTGAACGCTTCAAGAAAGTTTCCAAAATGTCGACCTTAACTGGCAGTGGAACAGATCAACCTTAAGATCTTTACGGGGTTGTGAAGCCCGCCTTGTCGATCCTTACGGGGTTGTGAAGCCCGCCTTGTCGATCCTTACGGGGTTGTGAAGCCCGCCTTGTCGATCCTTACGGGGTTGTGAAGCCCGCCTTGTCGATTCTTACGGGCTTCACTTATAACAACAAAGCATAGGTGTTGACATTGAGAAGGTTAGTGGTCAGGCAAGGTATTTCAAAAAATGGATTGTGTCCATCGAGAAACAAGCTTTTTTGGTAGGAGCCACAGACAAAGAGAAGAAAAAAATTGCTTACCAGGCAAGTGTAACGCCAGTATCGGACCATATAAGGAGAAAATTAGAGGCAGGAACAGATGAGACGTGGGAACATTTCAAAGATGATTTAGCACGTAAGTATGCTGAGATCACAGATCCCCAACACGCATTTTCAGTATTGAGACAGTCTAGACAAGAAAAGGAGAAAGTGTTCAGTTGTATAGTGACAGGCTTATTAATCTAGCTGAGGAGGCGTTTCTAGGACAGAATGTACAAGGAGAAGAGGTAGAAAGGATGCTGGTTGGAATATTCGTGGATGGAATAAAGCCGGATGGACTGAAATTTAAATTAATGAGGGAAAATCCAGCTATATTATCACAGGCTGTGGATATAGCCATACAAGAAGAAAGTTTGAGAAGGAGATTTAGACTAATGGTAGGAATAGAAATAGGAAGCAGTAGAGAAGATAGAATTGAGGAACCTATGGAAATAGGACAAGCAAGTTATGGATGAAAAAGAAGAGGAGAAATACAGACATTGCAGGGAAATAATGAAAGTACTCACGATAGAGGGAGACAAATGAGAAACCCTATAAGAGAGACAGTAGGTAGTACAATTATGGTCTGTTGGAATTGTGGTTAGAGAGGACACAGTTATAAATTTTGCGGCAACAGGCGCGCTCAGGCAAACACACAGAATCATGTTAATGGGAGGAAAAATAGAAATAGCTGGAGACGGAATAGAATAAGTAATATAGAAACACGGATATATAATACAGGTCGACATGGTCGGAGTTTCAATCCAAATAACCAATATAAAACCACTATGCTTAGGCCAAGTCTTGCTTCAACCTGCTATAACAGTGGGCAGGAAGTACACTTTTATAGACCGTGTCCAAATAATAGACAGCCGCTTTATAACAGTGACAGAAAGTACCGCAGTCGTGATATAAACTGTATAAATATTAAATCTGACGTGGCAAAGACACGGAGGTATGTAGAGAAACAACATAACAAACCAGAAGTCAATACTTATCAGAGAAAGAATTTTTATAAGAAACGATGGTACTGGCCATCTAATAATGAAGAGGTGAGAACATTGCGAAATCAGTGGTTCGAGATCAGACGGTTGAGACATTCAGTTGCAAGGTTGAGTAAAAGAGAAGATTAGGTCAATAAAACCTCAGGTGGTCAGAAGGTGTTTGCAGTTTTTAGGGGCAGACAGGAAAGAGAGACACAGACGCAGATGATTGAAGTGGTAGATAATAACACACAGACACAAGTTGATACCGTGGAAAAGAAAACCCAGGTACAACCAGCCAGCAAGATAACGAAGGGAAGTCAAACCGAGTTACTGGAAATTGTAGAAACTCCTCATGTGAAATTAGAAAAAGGAGACACTGTTGAAATTAAGAAAGATAGACAGACAAAGACCAAAGATGTCAGAAGACAGGTCAGAAAAAGGTATTAAGGATAGAAATGCAAATAGTCTGGTAGTCAATGTAGGTACGACTGATGTGGCAGGTTCCTCAGATAGAGAAATTATCCCAAACCGGAGCATGAAAGATGGAAGTATAAATAAGAAGAAGGTCAGACGTTCTAGTTCCGACTATAGGGATATTATTGCCATGTCTGCAGTCAACTATAATAAGCCTATTGAGGGAACCATCATTAGCGAATCTTCTGAAGACGAGGAAGGAAGGTATAAGAGATATGTTACGTATACAGAAAATAGTGAGCAGACGGACGCAGTAACGACACGAATAACAAATAGGAGTAAACGAATGAAAGCAATTAAACCGACCTATACAGAAGATGACGAGAGAAAGCTTAGGGAGTATATGATGTTAAGACCTCAATACTTTACAGCTACAGATATTGAAAACGAGTTTGATTGCTACTTCTCATGAAGACAGACGCTATTATCAGAAGATACTTTGTTATAGTGAGAGTTGAAAAGTTGACTGATGAGTGACGTGACGAAATACGTTGAGAGAATCTGACTCGTTAATAGTGTAGGATGAAGTGATGAGGGGGTTGAGGAGAAGTGAGTGAGTAGTTGACTGTCGGAGTGATTTGATGTGGAGAATTGGGTAGGACGGAGAGTAGTGTTTGGTTGTGATGGTTGGGAGAGTGGACGAATGGGAATTTAAACGTCCCTTGTCCAGAATGGTCAGATGGATTGCAGTGTTCACGTTGAGTGATGTGTGCTGGAGTAGTGGACATAAGGTAAACTTGACACGGAGGTAAGCTTATAATGAATGTTCATTGCTAGAGCTAATGTCTTGTTTGAGTCGGGTAGGTTCTGAGCTTTTGAAAGGGAGTGAATGATTGAGAAAAGTGGAAATAAGAAAGTAGTTGGATTGTGAAAGTCCTGTGGCAGATATTGAATTAACGTTTTGGATGTCGTTTCATGAAACAGACTCAGTATCGTTGGCAGAAGTATGCTGAGATGGGATTGCCTGATGCAGAGGAATGAGAGAATATAGAGAGGAAGTGATCAGTATGTATCATCGGAGTGAGGTTTGTTATGAGGGGCCGTGGATAAAGTGAATAATGATGGTTAGTGTGTAAAAGAGTTTAAGTGTGTTGAACTGGTTGTTGGCCGGATGCACTTCTGGTTATTGGTTGGTTCGAAAATGGCCCGAGAAATGTGAGTAGCATATGTGCCAGCGGTGTTTAGTGAAGACATATGAATGAACCAATCAATGTGTTAGATGAGAGATGAGAAGTTGATGGAGATTGATGAGGAATTGAGGAGTCAGTGTAAGCAAGAGAAGAGAGCTGCGTGACGTGACTAACCAACTGAGCGTGAGAGTATTATGAATAGAAAATTGTGGAAGAGGATGTTTGAAGAATGATAATTATTGCTGATGGGAATGAAGTAATTGGTGATTGCAGAAATGACTGACTAGAAGAAAACTTGTTGTGTAAAGAAGGAAGAAGCATGTTGGAATGGAATGTTGGTCACGAGATTAGATTGAGGAAAGTCGTGGAATGGTGAGATAGTGATGCGAGGGAATGAAACGTTTGTTATGACGGGTAGACAAGAGACTCGAGTTACGAGATTGTCGTTGCGAGGCAGAAGTTCTGATAGTTGATGATACAAATAAGAAATAAACAGATTAGCTTGGATATGGAAAAATGGATGAAAGATCAGACACTGATGAAAATATGAGTGAAGACGTTATAAGTTCTCATCATGAAAATGAAGACTTTGATATAGGGATGGCACTTATAGAGAAAAATCTAGCCTTGTTGAGAAAATGGAAAGATAGCAAATAGATTGATAGAATATTCTGCAGATAGCAGGAGAAGAATTTTTTATGAATTAAGAATGTGAGACCTGTGTTAGAAGACAAATCATTTTTAACTACTGTGGTTGATGAAATACAGTAGCTGTAAATTACAGATGAATATGGTAATTAGAACAGGTTAGTAGATAGCCTGGTTAAGATTTGTTGAGTTTTTCTTTGGCGAGAAATTATCTTTCAATGCATCATGTATAGTATGGTATATTATTTTGATTGACTTGGTTCTGTAAAATGATTACCATTTAATTTTAGGATAGGACTTGTTGTGTTTTCTTTCTTTTATGTGTAAATTATCGGTTCATAAAAGAGACCGGTAATGTTAGATGACATTAAGTTATTTTGTCTTGGTTGATGCTTGTTTTATTATGTATATTATGTCGGGGATAAAACCATGTATGTCGAATTGGGGGGGGGGGGGGAAAGCGTTTTGTTTTGGATTACGCTTGGTTTAATGACTCATAACTTGCAGTTTCAGTTATTTTGACTTGTTTAATTTCAGTACATCAAGTTGATGACTGTTAAGACTTGTTTGAAAAGAAAACTGTTATTATTTTGTTCTGAGTAAAGAGTTATTGAATATTGAATAGGATCCTTCGTTCAGAAAATAATAAGCAAACGACTTTAGACTATAAAGAGAGACATATTTGCATTCTTAGTAGGAGTAAGTTTAGAAAAACATGGAGTGAGGGCCATGTTTGAAAGCTTAGTAGATGGCGATAGATGGAGCTGGGGGATGTCAGTACATATCATAATGGTTCAGAAATAAATTAGATACGTTCATAACAAATGAACGATGAATCTCAGAGATGTTTAAGAATAGAAATACATGGGATGATGGGGTTGGAAATAAGGCTGTGAATAGCAGCAAAACTCATGGGAATTAAGAAAGGGGGTTGTAATAGGTGCTGCGCTGTCAGCGTTAATAGAAACATGGATTAAAGGCCATGTTTGGATTATGAAGGGCTGTGGTTATCAGCTCTAAACATATGTCAGTACAGTATTTGGAGAGTAAGTATGTCCATGAACATTGTCAATTTAATTAGGGACGCATGAAATAAGTAGAAGTAGAGGTTTGGGAAGGTACAGTCTATAGTATAGACAAGAAGGAAAGTACAGTCATAAAGGCATATATTACTGACTGTTGTTGGCAGCACAAATAAATGAGAGTAGAATAATATTTTTAATCTTGAGAGTATAAGGATGGAGTTTTAGATCGATGTAACTTTTAACAAGAATATTTATTAGGAACAAAATTGAAGTACATGGATTATATGATTGTTGTTGTTGTTTTTTAACTTTTATTTTTATAAAGTTTTGTGAGTGCAAGGGAGGATAAATGTGACTACTTCTTACTATCTTTTTTTTTTTTTGTGCGCACCAACCATTCCTCTGTCTATCCTGTGTAGCCTCCTTGATGTCCGTGAGAGTATGATATGTTGTATTTCATAATGCATGATAATCTTCAATTTTTGTTTATATACCAACAATTTGGATGGACATACCACTCTATTTTAACTATGAAATAATGCAAGCGGATTGCAGTGGTCTTACTGAAGGGAAGAAGAAGTAATAGTAAATGACCACACGAAGTGTTGTGAAAACTAATGACCAGAAGAGTGGGTGTGATTTGCGATATACGAGGTACATCTAAATGATTTTTGTAAAACTGGCGAACTTTTAACGAAGAAGAAGTAATAGGCTGTGCGAAAGGAGGAATTGGTAAAATTTAGGAGAATAGCGGTTGGCTATAAATATTACGATTATTTGGGGCAAGGGAGTTAGGGATATAGAAATAGCGGTTAGCTATCTCGAAGTTAGTATAAAGAAGGGTTGTAGATGGAGGTAGGTAAGTTTTGGGTTAAGACTTTTCGGGGAAAAGTCTCGTTGAGGGTAGAGAGGAATATAACAGAGTGTCTGTTAAGGGGATCTAGGTCGGCGTGCAAGAGAAAAAGGGTCTAAACTTCAGTGCACGCGGGAGCACCCCGGGGGAATGTAAAAGTAACTAGGGATGCTCACGCGTTGACGTAAGAATAGCAACGGGTTAGTTACTAGCCAGCAGTCTTAGAGAGAGGTCGCATTGAAGTTACCATCAAGTATTGTTGAGATAGCTGGACCTCTGTTATTTGTCTACGATATTCGGAGTGGACTATTTCTAAGAGTCTGTAAACTTGAAGCAACTACAATAAATGTCATACATCGGGAGACTGCTGGAGTTATGTTGTTTATGAAACCATTGACTTCACCACTTCGCTACACTGTCACACCTTTCCAAAAACATTAAACCTTTTATACATTGGGTGGTCTGTTAATCTTCTAAATTTTTCTGCTTGTTGCTGGGCTCTACTATCTCTTATATCCTGCATTGGTTGTAAATAAGTGATATTTCTAGTTCCTTAATAGGCGTTGTCTTCAGGCTTCCAGTTATGATCCTCGTTCCTTGATTTTGGACTCTGCTTATTTTGTTAAAGTTTACTTAGTTGCTGTTGCCTAAGCAGCGATGCCATATTCCAGTACTGGCCTCACCCGTCCAGTGTATATCTTCTTGAGAACTTTCTCATCTGCTCCCACGTTGTACCAGCAAGCGTTTTCATGATTACTATTCTTTGCCTTGCTCTTGTTCGATTTTTCTCAATCTGTGTCTTCCATGTCCGACGACGATCAAAGGTAACTCCTAGATAGTTTGAATTTTCTTCATGGTGCAATATTTTTCCATTCAATGTACAGCTTAGGGTACTGAGATTTATTTGAGAGGGAGAACACTGTGCATGTTGTTTTCTCCTCACATTATCTTCACTAGCCATGATTTTGAACAGTCCTCTAGCGCTAATAAGGCTTGTTGTGTTCTGCTGTTAGCTGTACTAATATATTCTGCAGATGTCTATATGGCTAGGTCATCCGGAAAGGAAGGATGTGTGTACTCTTGCTGGACAATTTTCCGTGATGTCATTTATACATGCTAAGATTAATATTGGTGAAAGAACTCCTCTTTGGGGGACACCTTGCTCCAACAGCATCTTTTTGCTGGTTTGTCCTTGTACTTTTGTACTTGCATTTCTGTTCTCAAAGCAGTGGCTGATCCATTTGGACATTTTCTCACAAACGTGCATTTTTTGCAGCTTTACTTTCAGTCATTCCTTCCATACTTTATCAAATGCTGTTTATAAATCTATCCAGACAGCTAGTGTGTGCTTTGTCTCTTGGAAGGCATCCTCTATTTCATGAGCTATATAGGTTATTTGATCTTCAGTGTATCTGTATTTTCTTAATCCTGCTTGGTGTAGTGTTAAGAGTTTGTTTTATTCCAGATGCCATGTTAGCCTGCCATTGATAATGCGTTCCATTAATTTTCCTGCACAGCTACGTAGACTGACAGGTCAATAGATATTTGGTTCTTCTTCCAGGTCTTTTCTTTCTTTGGGACTGGTATTAGTATAGCTTCCTTCCATTGCATGTGGGAATATTCCTCTCTTCCAGCTGTAATTTAGGACTGCTAGTAGTTTCATTTTTAGCTTTAGTGCCTAGTCTTATTAGCATTTCATTTGTGATTCCATCCTTTCCTTGTGATTTCACTTTTTTATGGTATTCATTGCCTGTTCCATTTCTTCCACTGTTAGATTTGCCATCATATATTCTGCTGCTGTCTCTGTATTACAATTATGTTTCTGTTTATCTTTGATTGCTTTCTTCTGTTCGGTTGTAATATCAATGTGGTTTGCACTAGCATAGTGTTACATTAGTGTATTATTGTCTTTTTTCATGTAAGCAAGGCATTTCCTTGTTTAATTGTTATTTGTTTGTTTTTGGGTCCTTCACTGTTCATGGCTTTCACTAGTTTCCATAGTTTATTTCCATCCCTGTCAAAGTTCAGGTTTTCTGTTTTTTCCCAACAACAATCTCTTGATGTTTAATTTACTGTTCTTTTATACTTTACTGAGATGGCTTTGAGAGAGATGTTCGCTTCAGTTGTTTGTTCTCTCTCCTGGCATCTTCAACTTTGTCCTCCAAACTTTGTAGTTCTTCAGTCCAGTATGGTTTGTAATTTTTCCTCGCTTCTTTTGGAATGGACTCACTGGCCGCCTGTATTATTGCTTTGTTTAGACTTTCCGCCGTTTGTTTCATGTTGCCATGTCGTGTATTTATGTCTTCACAATATTTGTCTGTTAGTATGGAAAATCTGTCGAAATCAGCTCGTTTGTAATTCCAGGCTTTTACTCCTGTGGAACATACTCCATATTCATTACAAGCTTGATTGGTCTGTGGTCACTACCTGCTAATTGGTCCAGCACATGACGATCGATTTTTTGAAAGATGTATCCTGTGCAGAAAGCTAAGTCTGGAGTAGAAGTGGCAAACCATCTTCTAGAGTAGAAGCTCAGTGTGTCATCCGTTTTGTTGAGTAGATGGAGATTTGAGTCTATTTCCCAGTCCTCCACTTCATCTCCACTGTTGTCAGTATCTGGGTATCCCCATCTTTCTGAACGGCTATTATAGTCTCCGAAAATAATGCAGTTTGTGTCAGTTATTTTCATGTTTGAAAGTGTAATGTCCTTTTATGCTGGTCTATACAGACTGTAAATTCTTATTTTCACGTCCTTTATCATTATATCAACACCTATAATTTCCGTTTGGTTGTCAGAGGTCACAGATACTTCACTGCAAGGTATTGTGTTTCGTGTAAGTATTAGAACCCCTCCTTTGTGTCCTTCGTGTGGCCTGAAATCCCCTGACTGAGAATCTGCTATTGGCGTTGAGGTGTGTTTCTTGAATGCATGCCACATCTATTCTATCTTTATTAAGACGATTTGTTAGGGAGACTTTCTTGTTAGAAACTCCTTCGGCATTCTACTGTAGTATATTGAGTGCCCGGGGTGTTTGGTCAATAGCTCTTAACCTACTCATCTGTGCCTTGACTCCACAGCACAGCGGAAGGTGACCACAAGTAGTAATGGGTGTGTAAGTTGTATACCCAAGAGCAGATGTGCAGTTATGTGTAATGTATACCCAAGAACAAATGTGCAGTTTTATGTAACATTGTATACCCAAGAATGCATATGCATTATGTGAAAGAGTGTATTCCCAAGTACAGAAATGCAGTTATAAGTAAGATTGTATGACCATGAACAGATGTGCAGTTATGTGTAAGATTATATACCCAAGAACAGATGTGCAGTTATGTTTAAGATTATATACCCAAGAACAGATGTGCAGTTATGTGTAAGAGTGTATACATAAGAACAGATGTGCAGTTATGTGTAAGATTGTATACCAATAACAGATGTACAGTTATATGTAAGATTATATACCCAAGAACAGATGTGCAGTTATGTGTAAGTTTGTATACCCAAGAACAGATGTACAGTTATGTGAAAGATTATATTCCCAAGAACAGATGTGCAGTTATGTGTAAGATTGTATACCTAAGAACAGATGTGCAGTTATGTGTAAGATTGTATGACCATGAACAGATGTGCAGCTATGTATAAGATTGTATACCCAAGAACAGATGTTCAGTTATGTGTAAGATTGTATACCCAAGAACAGATGTGCAGCTATGTGTAAGATTGTATGACCATGAACAGATGTGCAGCTATGTGTAAGATTGTATACCCAAGAACAGATGTGCAGTTATGTGTAAGATTGTATACCCAAGAACAGATGTGCAGTTATGTGTAAGATTGTATACCCAAGAACAGATGTGCAGCTATGTGTAAGATTGTATGACCATGAACAGATGTGCAGTTATGTGTAAGATTATATACCCAAGAACAGATATGCGGTTATGTGTAAGATTGTATACCCAACACATCGTAACTGACTCATCAGAAAGCATGCCGAGGAAGGTGAGGACAAGCAAGCTTCGGACAGAGTGGCTTGCTTCGCTTCTCAGGTCACGGTTAGCAAGCATCCCCTGGATCTTTTCTCTGGGGCATGCCGGTGTGCTGGGGAATGAACAGGCGGACAGATTGGCTGGCTCTGCAAAATTTGTTGGAGTATTGATGCATGACAAGGCAGACGTGGTTGCGGCCTTGTGGGAGCATGTGTACACCTCGGAGGAGCAAATGGATCATCATGGTCTGGCAAGAATGAGACAGCATGGAGTGACGAGGGGATTTGGCCGACGCTCGACGCTCACAGGAGAGGCGAAACGGACATATAATCAAATTGCTACTGATATTATTGGTGGTGGAAATCTTGGCTTGATGATGGGGACGGAGCGCTTATGGGAATGCCCCGAATGCTGTGATGTCGGTTCCTAAATCAATCAATAAATCAATCAATCATTGTATACACAAGAACGGATGTGCAGGTATGTGTAAGATTATATACCCAAGAACTGATGTCCAGTTATGCGTAAGAATGTATACCCAAGAACAGATGTGCAGGTATGAGTAAGATTATATACCCAAGAACTGATGTGCAGTTATGTGTAAGATTGAATGACCATGAACAGATGTGTAGTTATGTGTAAGATTGTATACCCAAGAACTGATGTTCAGTTATGTGGAAGATTATATACCCTTAGCTGTCAACACCAGCATCTTTCAGCTGTATGTTGATCTCTTGGCAAGATTACGCTCAGTAGTTTGCCATTGCTTTCTGATCATTGAACTGTTTTCACGAGAACTTGAGGACGTGTCATGTCCTCATCTGTAATCCAATTCAGACAGTCTATCTAATTAATGTTCTACATCAGAGGTTCCCAAACCACGGCCGGCGGGCCACTTGTGGCCCTCGAGCTGTCAGAAAGTGGCACGCGAGGCCTCGTTTCAGTCGAGATTTCAAGAGTTCACAATAGAGGAGGATAATGTTGCCCTCTTCATAAATCCGTTCCTATTTCCTGATGCCAAGCTCTGTCAATTACAGCAAAACCTTCAGCATGAAATAATTGACTTGAAATGCAATTCTGCACTGAGATATAAATTTCTGGAGCTGCCTGCTTCACCTTCAGCTGATCATATGATTTCATTCTGGCGACTATTGCCTGTCGAACAATTTGAACACTTGTGTTCATTCGCGAAGAGATACATTTGTAGTTTTGGATCGACTTATAGATGCGAGCAGTTATTTTCCGCAATGATCTTTATTAAAAAAAAAAAAACAAGCAACGTTCCAGACTCACCGACACTAACCTAGCTGCGCTTATGATTTTGGACACGGCAGCATTGTGCCCAGACATTGATCAACTGGCATCTGAACTTAAGTAAATGGTTATGAAAAACAGTTACAATTGTAAATTAATTTCATTAATAGCGATTTTCGAAATTGATTTAAGATTTATTGTAAAATGAACTTTTGATTGTAAACCAAAAAATGACTGACACTGACTACCTTTAACGTTTTAGAATTTTGGTGACGAAAGTTAAGAAAGGTAAGAATGATATTGCACGACTTTTATAATTTTATAACGTTGTGGCCCGCTTAACTACCGAAAATAGTAAATATGGCCCTCGGCTTAAAAAGTCTGGGAACCACTGTTCTACATGGTGTTTGTAAAGTCTCACTAAACTTTGCATGTAGAACAATTTTGACGTCAATGTACTTATTTTTCATAATTGTTCTACATACAATGTGTAGTGAGACTTCACAGACACCTGTATTTAATTAGTTCAAGGGAATATATTTAACTAGAAGCTGGGGTGTCGACACAATTTAAAAAGTCACGCCCTGATGATACCACCTAGTGACAAGTGTAACAGTTGGAGCTGGAAGAAGCCGCATCAGAAAGATAACCCTTCAGTTAAGGTCACTGTGCAGACCGCCCGCACGACATCATATGCTCGTACCAGGATTTAATCTAATAAGTGTAGTTTTCTTTATTCAATAGAAGAAGTGTAAACTTACTCCACATCTTGGATTGATTTCTAAATGTCAACGGGTTGGGCTGTCAGTGAATGTCTGTGCTGCAAATATACTTCGTTAGCACATGCATCATTAGTACAGTCTAAAACACCAGGATCCAGCGCCTTGCAGGCACCGAGGACTGAATCTGTAACCAAACAGTTGGGAAGCCAAGTCATTTAGATACAGCCACCAAGATCTGAATCTGTAACCAAACTGTTGGGAAGCCAAGTCATTTAGATACAGCCACCGAGGACTGAATCTGTAACCAAACAGTTGGGAAGCCAAGTCATTTAGATACAGCCACCGAGATCTGAATCTGTAACCAAACGGTTGGGAAGCCAAGTCATTTAGATACAGCCACCGAGGATTCAATCTGTAACCAACCGGTTGGGAAGCCAAGTCATTTAGATACAGCCACCGAGGATTGAATCTGTAACCAAACAGTTGGGAAGCCATGTCATTTAGATACAGCCACCGAGGACTGAATCTGTAACCAAACAGTTGGGAAGCCAAGTCATTTAGATACAGCCACCGAGGACTGAATCTGTAACCAAACAGTTGGGAAGCTAATTCATTTAAATACAGCCACCAAGGACTGAATCTGTAACCAAACAGTTGGGAAGCCACGTCATTTAGATATAGCCACCGAGGACTGAATCTGTAACCAAACGGTTGGGAAGCCAAGTCATTTAGGTATAGCCACCGAGATCTGAATCTGTAACCAAACAGTTGGGAAGCCAAGTCATTTAGGTATAGCCACCGAGGACTGAATCTGTAACCAAACGGTTGGGAAGCCAAGTCATTTAGATACAGCCACCGAGGACTGAATCTGTAACCAAACAGTTGGGAAGCCAAGTCATTTAGGTATAGCCACCGAGATCTGAATCTGTAACCAAACAGTTGGGAAGCCAAGTCATTTAGGTATAGCCACCGAGATCTGAATATGTAACCAAACAGTTGGGAAGCCAAGTCATTTAGATACCGGTTCACAGTCTGGGCGTTCCTGGTTACATTGTCTGTGAAGTCTCTTTCCTTTACCACATGAAGTCTTTGCGTATCATGTTCTATCGATAAGTTGTTGTGTGTATTATGTTCTATCAACATCTTTCTATTTTTCTGTCTTTCTATCTTTCTATCATTCTATCTTTCTGTGTGTGTTATGGTATATCAAGACATTGTTATGTGTATAATGCTCTATCAAAAAGTCGTTTGTATTATTTTCTCTAAAGAAGTTGTGTCTTTTTTGTTCTATCAAGAAATTGTGTGTATTGTATTGTTTTAAGCATTGTCTACATTATGTACTTTCAATAAGTGTGTATTTTGTTCTGAAATGATACTTACTGCGTGTGCTCTTAAAATACTTTATTATGGGATTATTATTATATAGTAAACATATTGCTGTACTGTCTGGCTGAGCCAAAGAGGAGAAAGTTCAAATCTGGTATAGATTATGTTTTAGAATGTCTTACTGTCTTAATGTTTTACTGACCGACGTGGCTGTCACACTCTGTCTGCACTGAACTGTGACCTTTTACATAAATGATACAAGTGAATATCTGGCCCAGCGTCTGTCTGTACTTGGAGCTCATGTTGTAGTAGAGGAAGATGTTGACGCTGGAGTTGATGGAGTTGAAGAAGAACCCGAACGACCACAAGGCATAGAAAAGATTCCTGTATGCACCAAACACGCCAATCTTGGGCTCACAGAACGTGACCAGAGAAAAGATGACGCCAGGAGAGTACATGGCGATGAGGAGGCTGGAGATCATAATGACCATTCTGGTGGTTTTCTTCTCCTTGGTGCTCAAAGATCCCGGGTCTCCGCCCTGGCTGGTTGCCGACTGGCGCCACTTGGATGTCAGGTTGAGTCGGACGACCAGCACACACGTGAGGACGACCACGCACACGACAGAGGCCAGGATGAAGTTGGCGTGCAGCAAGAACACCAGACTCTCGGCCCAGGCGTTGTCACTGAAGAGGATGGCACCCAGGAGTGTTCTGTTCTGTTCTGCGTAGAACCTCCAGGCGAAGCGTGATGTTGTGTAGACTGGAACAATGGTCAGCAGGTTTACAACGTAGATACAGATCAGTATAATGGTTGTCCTTGTTGGAGTGATGATGCGCTTCACTTTCAAGGGGACGGTAATACACAAACATCTCTCAGCCGTGATGTAGGCTGTTATCCAGCCAGTTATGCGTCCGAAGGTGACGTGGGGCCAGCCTGCTGTTAGGGAGTGAATCTCCTTAGTGGCCAGAGGGAACCTGGAGTTGGGGAGAAGAGGATTCATGCAGACGCCGAACCACAGCAGGATTGTCAGACAACACAGATCGGAGATGGCCAGTGCCAGGAAGCTGATGTTTGTGCTGGTCTGAAAGCCTTGTTTACAAAACACAACGATGTTGATGGAGTTTGTTCCGATCCCGAACACACTCATGATGCCACACAGAAACACGTAGTTGGCCACCTCAAAGACCTGCCTCGTTGCCAGACTCATCAAATCTCCCTCATCTACACTGATTAATACCGGGCTTTCATCCACATCTGTCACATTCATGTTCTATATCATTCTTCTTGTCAGGTGAGGTTCTGGTGTGAAAATAAAAATTTCAAATCAATGTATTCGCATAGTGAATGTAATCACAGAACCCACAAACAGCAAGTAGGTTGCACAACTAAACTCATGCTCTACATTCCAACTATACTAGTGACCATGAGTTTGAAGTGTTTCAGCCGATGCAATGCTCATTTGTTCACTACATATGATATATAACTCTGCAGTACGCACCTGACGAGATGCAGCGAAATATGTCAGACACTTAACTGTGTAATATATTGTTTGTGGCTTGTGTGTTTACAATATGATGTATTGTTAGTTAGAGATTTACAGTGCGACTAATCACATGGGTGTCCACTTTCTGGTGGTGGTCACGGCATCTCTGGGTGCCTTTTGTGACACCCAGCGACGATCAGGTCATGTAATTGATGTTGGTCACATTCAGCGACGGTCAGTTCTTATACTGATGTTTGTCACATTCAGCGACGGTCAGTCGATGTATTTGATGTTTGTCACATTCGGCTATGGTCACTTCATATACTTGATGTTTGTCACATTCAGCTACGGTCAGTTCATTTACTTGATGTTTGTCACATTCAGCTACGGTCAGTTCATGTAATAGATGTTTGTCACATTCAGCGACGGTCAGCTGATGTATGTGACTGTCTGTAAGGATGTGCTTGCACCTACATCAGTGTAAGGATGTGCTTGTAACTACATCAGTGTAAGGATGTGCTTGTAACTTGGTGACAACTGGCAAGATCTAAGGGAAGAGGACAAGGGAAGGGCAGAGAAGTAAATATCTGGATGGCTTGGCCACGTTTTATGATCGAGACAAGAACTCTGAACTGATTCACGACTCTGGTGATCGAGTGAGATGGCGAAACATGACCACAAATGCTTATCTGCATGGCACATGATGATGATGATAACTCCTCTTGCACCACATGATCATCTCCTCTTACATCAGACGATTTTCTCCTCTTACATCACACGATTATATTCTTTTTTTTCATATCCCTTACAGGACGTTGCAGTCAACATCAGCATTTTTTCAATTGCTGTTGATGTACTAGGCAAGATTACGCTCAGTAGTTTGCCATTGCTTTCTGAGCGACCGGCTCACATACCCCGTAAGTTACCAAAGCGGATAAAACCGCTATCTATTCTCGCGCAGGTTACGTTACTCATGAGAATATACAGGATTACGGAGAAAGACGTTAACACCTAGGTCAGGGAGACCGGCTATCTTCTCTTACACGACCCAATTATCTCTACTCACACCACACTATTATCTCGTCTTACAGCATATGATTATCTTCCCTTACACCACCGAATGATCTCCTCTTACAGCACGTGATTATTTCCTCTTACACACACTATTATCTCCTCTTACACCACACTATTACCTCCTCTTACACCACACTATTACCTCCTCTTACACCACCAGATTATCTCCTCTTACAGCACATGATTATCTCCTCTTACATCACACTATTATCTCCTCTTACATCACACTATTATCTCCTCTTACATCACACTATTATCTCCTCCTTCTACACCACACTATTATCTCCTCGTACATCACACTATTATCTCCTCTTACATCACACTATTATCTCCTCTTACATCACACTATTATCTCCTCTTACATCACACTATTATCTCCTCTTACATCACACTATTATCTCCTCTTACATCACACTATTATATCCTACTATATCTCCTCTTACATCACACTATTATCTCCTCTTACATCACACTATTATATCCTCTTACATCACACGATTATCTAACCGTACACTACACTATTATTTCCTTTTACAGCACACGATGTCTACAGATATATGATGTCCCACAAGAGTACATATATATGATGTCTATATGATATCCCACACGTCGACAGACATACAAATACAAATTATACAGATACATGATGTCCAATAAAACTACACGTATATGTCCTCCCACAAATCTAGAGATATATGAAGTCCCACAAGGCTACAGATATATGATGTCCAATAAATCTACATATATATGTTCTCCCACAAATCTACAGATATATGATGTCCCATAAGGCTACAGATATATAATGATATATCTACAGATATATCTACAGAACGACGATGTCCCACAAGTCTACAGATACATGATGTCCAATAAATCTACATATATATGTTCTCCCACAAATCTACAGATATATGATGTCCCACAAGGCTACAGATATATGATGTCCAACAAGTCTACAGATATATGATGTCTTATAAATCTACAGATATATGATGTCCCACAAATCTACAGATATATGATGCCCCATAAATCTACAGACCCATGATGTCCCACAAATCTACAAATATATGCTATCTCACAAATCTACAGATAAATTAGTTAGTTAGTCGCAGTTCCAACTTCACAGCAACGGGTCGTCCCCATTATGCTCCGTTACTGTGCCAGTGAACATCACACAAAATGCTCCCCATTGCCCAGTGTGAAAAGTGGAATAGACAGGAGTCTCGACAAACAACAGCCCGCACAGATACACTGTGCATAATGCCACCACCAGAATGGTAACACAATAGTCCCCCACGAAACACCCAGTTCATCTCTGATGGAATCGGCAGTCATTTTCCCATCTTGATGTTTCCTAGATGTTCATATACACTGTCCACGAAATACAGTTCATCGTCGATGGTAGTGAGTAGTGTAAGTGGGGCTCCATCCAGTGCTTTTGTGGAGGTGGAGGTGGAGGTGG
Source organism: Cepaea nemoralis (assembly GCA_014155875.1). Classification (NCBI taxonomy): domain Eukaryota; kingdom Metazoa; phylum Mollusca; class Gastropoda; order Stylommatophora; family Helicidae; genus Cepaea; species Cepaea nemoralis. Next base: position 80,363 of record JACEFZ010016706.1, read on the forward strand.
AGGACTATATAAATCAACCATTTATCGATTTTGTGGCGGAATTTGAAATCTATTTTTAGCATTTATCGATTTTCCTCCACAAAGGGCGATAACTCTTCAGGTATTTTAAGTGGGCGGGGTCAAGTGACTCATCAGAGGTGACGTGGTCTAGTGACTCATCATAGTGGGTGTGGTCAAGTAATTATAGGTACGACATAAAAAATACGACATAAAACATCAATAAAGAAAACAAACGATCAAAAGAAGGTATATAATAATGTTAATAAAATATATATATAGAAGGGAAAAAAAAAACATAGTAAGTGACCGCTTATAGTTAAGGGTGTGTGATGACGTGGTCAAGTAATGGTCAAGAGGTGGTCAAGTGGTGGTCATGTGGTGGAGTAACCACTTAAATTAAAGGGGAAAGTACGTGTAGTGATGTGGTGGTGGTTAAAGTGTGCGATGACGTGGTCAAGCAGTGGTCAAGTGGTCAAGTAGTGGTCAAGTGGTGGTCAAGTGACGAAATTTTAGTGGAAAGTAGTTGTAATGATATGGTGATGATCGTGAGGTGGTAAATTAGTGGTCAAGCAGTGGTCAAGCAGTGGTCAAGTGGTGGTCAAGTGAGGAAAATTTTAGTGGAAAGTAGTTGTAATGATATGGTGATGATAATGAGGTGGTAAATTAGTGGTCAAGCAGTGGTCAAGCAGTGGTCAAGTGGTGGTCAAGTGAGGAAAATTTTAGTGGAAGTAGTTGTAATGATATGGTGATTACGATCGCTGACGGTGGTCAAGTAGGTGGTCAAGTAGTGGTCAAGCGGTGGTCAACTGGTCAAGTGACCACTTAAATTGTAGAGGAAGTTACGTGTAGTGACATGGTGGTGTTTAAAACGATCGCTGACGTGGTCAAGTGGTGGTCAAGTAGTGGTCAAGCAGTGGTCACATGGTCAAGTGACCACTTAAATTATAGAGGAGAGTGCGTCTTGTGATGTGGTGATGATCAAGAGGTGGTCAAGTAGTGGTCAAGGGGTGGTCAAGTGGTCAAGGGGTGGTCGAGTGACCACTTAAATTATCGGGGAAAGTATGTGTAGTGAAACGGTAGTGGATAAAGTGGTAGATGACGTGTTCAAATACTGGTCAAGCAATGGTCAAGTACTGGTCAAGTGTCGAGTGACCACTTAAATTGTCAGGGAAAGTACGTGTAGTGAAACGACGGTGGTTAAAGTGAGCGATGACGTAAGAGGTAGTCAAGTGGTTTAGGCACAACATAAAACAATAACAACAAAAATAATAATATACAAACTGGTAACATTTCACATGGCTTTTATTGGTAGACAACATCTATTCGGTTACAATTTCTAAAGCTTGCTCCATGTACCACCCAAATGATCAGAGGGCATTGGTTATGGTTTCTAAACAATATCAGACAGGGAACTCTGCCAACTTGTAAATATAAAACGTGATACTGGGTATTGATTCAACACAGAATTTTGTATCTGGCCTAACTATACCAGCTGAATTTAACAAATCTACAGCATTCACTTTTGCCACAAACGCCTCGAAATCAGACCTATTGGATACTAAAAAGGGTGTAGGGAACAATGACGAATTATTCGGACATGCATGGTAGAAGCGTAGGGCTTGTGTCTCTCGATGCCTCAATATTGTATGCAGGCTGACGACAATTTTAAAATGAGAGGTCCTGGGCGTTGAAGATCGGGAATAAACGGGAACCCCAGTCAATGGTGGCATGAGAATCCGGTTGGTTAAAAAAAGTCCATTCAGACAAATAACGACCACACCGTCTGTGTGATCTAAGCGTGTTCCAATTTTCAATATAAATGTTTTTAACATCCATGGGTAAAACCCGCAGCGAAAGACATTCACTAGCTGATGATGATGAGGCTGATGCAGATGCTGATTGTGCGTCACGCGGTAAGGCACTAGAGGTTGACTGTTGTTGAGTCGATTTCATGTGTGATGATATTTCCTCATTTGCGGTCAGTAAGGTAATAGATGATGCTGTTTGAGTGCCTGTAACTATCGGCAACGGACTACCTACTGACTCGTTATTGTTAACCGCCGAAAAGCTAGCTGACGGTATCTGAGTGTTTGTAAAATACGACACTCCATCATTTGATACTTGTTGGTTAGTTGACTTCCGACGTTTACCAGTAGGTTGTTCGTCTGTGGTCGGTTCTCTTCTTCTCTTGCGAGTTGCATCTTGGTCATTGTTAGTTGTTGTTGTTTCATGATCGGTCTTCATATGTCTCCGTAAATTATCGTATCTCTTGTAAATACGATCACAATAAGCACAATTAAAAACATCCCCATAATGAGAAGTCGCAATATGTCGTAACAAACCATCAGGACGTGTGAAGTTTTTATTACAGAGAGTACATGTATTCTTCTGCATAGCTAACATTCTCGATACAACAAATAGTTTGTAAAATGACCGAAGTATTTGTTTTTCCGTTATCCAGTCATATAACTAAGAACCAACTTGTAAGACGAGAATATTATTCGACTATCTTACTCGTAGACATGAGCCGTTGTGTTGACTCTGTTGTAGACAATAATATTTCAACAGATGAAGCATACACTGTCTTTGTGAATATAGCAGATGAAATATTTTCAGATGAAGGCAGCAATTCCGGTCGGGTAATAATTTTAATGTCTTTGGTTATACATTTGAATAAGAAGCTAGTCAATTCCTTGTACAATAGTGCTGTGTATGTTGAACACATCGAAAGAGTACTCGCACATGCAGGTGGATATATATATATATTTTAGCAGACACGATTGTTAACTTCCGATGAATTAGAAAAGCTGTTGAAATTATTTTGAATCAACTTCAAAACACACCCTTCCTCGTTTATTGTGAGCACTCAAATGACTACGCATTCGTTTTCTCACCAACTTGTCTGTGCTGTGCGTGAGTGGGAGTTGTATATACGAAAATAGTAGTTGAGGGTGCTAGTTTTCTAACACAAAATCTGATTGGTGGGTTTGTATTCAACCAATGGGCGAGTGAGTTACAAAAGAGTTTGGGTGTTGTTTGTTCCACACAAGTGGCGTAGAAATTCTGTACTATGCCAGTATAACGTGTCCTATGTATTACTGTAAGTTGTGGTATCTTGTGTACTATGTAGTTCAAAACTAGTTTGTGTTGTATGCTGTGTAATGTGTTGTTGAAATACTATATGTCTTTTGTAGCTTTAAGAGATGATAACGTCATAATCTCCACTCTATCATGGTCGCTAAGTTATTGATAGTGTCTTCAGTGCCGCGAAAAAGACTCATTGTGAGATATCGATAACTCCCTTCTCCAGGCGGAGTCCATCAATGGTGCATGACCATTATGGCCAAGCAACGACACGGCAATGACAAGGCAAAATGGCGTCGAATATAGCCTAACGTACACAACTTATGAGGTCATCGACTGTCCGTTCCATCACGCTCGACAAATACGTGGTCACTAAGTCCTCAAATTACTCACTCAAATAAACATATAGGATAATAAGGCACCGGCCCAAACAATGAAAACTGACAAAAACAATTTTTAAAAAATGACATAATCGTTAAAATGTAACACACACAAAGACAGATACAACAGTGACTAAAAAAAAAAATAACACACACACACACACACACACACACACACACACACACACACACACACACACACACACACACAATGAAAACTGAAACAACCAATGAAAAATCGCTGACACGAACACTAGAAGCTGACACAAACACTAAATAAGGTACCTAAAGAAAAGCTAAACTTTGTTAACCAAAATGTGAAAGTAGGAAAATGTGATACCCAAATGTAAAACAAATAGCAAGAGAGGAATAGCTCGGCCCAACTTATAAAAATTAGGACAATATGTCAACCAAATGGGAAAAAGTTAGACCAAATACAAAAATATCTAACTCAAACTAATGAAAAGTAGGGAAACTTTGTTAACCAAAGGAAGGGAAAAACCTAGGTCAAGTAGGAAAATCTGTTACCCAAACGTGAAAAATGTCGGGCAAATACAGAAATAGTTCGTCCACACGTATGTAAACTAGGAAAATTTGTTACTCAAACACGATAAAATATTGCCCAAGTAGGGAAATTTGAGAACCAAATGTGAAAAAATATAATCCAAAGAGAGGAATATCTCGTTCCAACTTATAAAAAGAAGGAAAATTCTCAACCAAATGAGAAAAAGTTAGACCAAGTATAGTAACAGCCCAACCAAACTTATGAAAAGTAGGAAACTTTGTTAGCCAAAGCGAAAAAAAAAAACCTAGGTCAAGTAGGAAAATCTGTTAGCCAAATGTGAAAAAATGTCAGCCAAATACAGAAATACCTCGTCCACACTTATTAAAATTAGGAAAATTTGTTAGCCAAATAGTAAAAATATTGCCCAAGTAGGAAAACTTGATAGCCAATTCTGAAAAATATCACCCAAAAAGAGGAATATCTCGGCCAGAATTATAAAAAGTAGGAGAACTATTTGCCAAATGGGAAAAAGTTAGGCCAAAGACAGAAATATCTCAACCAAATATATAAAAAATAGGAAAATTGATAACCAAACGGGAAATATATTGACCAACTAGGGAAATGTGTTACTCAAAGAGGAAAAATAATGACCAAGTGACGAAATACATCGATCAAACTTATGAAAACTAGGAAACTTTGTTAGCCAAATGGAAGAAACCTTGGTCAAGTAGGAAAAGCTGTTAACCAAATGTGAAAAATGTCGGCCAAATGCCGAAATAGTTCGGCCACACAGTATGCAAACAAGGAAAGGTTGTTAGCCAGATAGGAAAAGTATTAACCAAGTAAGAAAATGTGATAGCCAAAGGTGAAAAAATATCAGACAAAGAGAGAAATATCTCATCCAAACTTATAAAAAGAAGGAAAATTCTCAACCAAATGAGAAAAAGTTAGACCAAGTAACGAAATACATCGCTCAAACTTATGAAAACTAGGAAACTTTGTTAGCCAAAGGAAAAAAAAAAAAAAAAACCTTGTTCAAGTAGGAAAATCTGTTAGACAAATGTGAAAAATGTCGGACAAATGCAGAAATAGTTCGGTCACACATATGCAAACTAGGAAAAGTTGTTAGCCAGATAGGAAAAGTATTGGCCAAGTAGGAAAATTTGAAAGCCAAATATGAAAAAATATCACCCAAAGAGAGAAATATCTCGTCCAGACTTATAAAAAGTTTGAAAATTTGTCAACCAAATGGGGTAAAGTTAGACCAAATACAGAAACATCTTAACCACATTTATAAAAAACGAGGGGAAAATGTCGACCAAATACAGAAATAACTCAACCCAATTTATAAATATGGCAACCAAACTTATGAAACGTAGGAAAATGTGTTAATCAAAAGGGGAAAATATGGTACACGTAACGAAATATCTCATCCAAACTTATAAAAAGTAGGAAAATATGTCAACCAAACGCGAACAATGTCGGCCAAATACAGAAATTTCTCAACCAAACTCATGAAAAGTAGGAACAACTTGTTACCCAAATAGGAAAAATATTGGTCAAGTAAAGAAATAGCGTGGTCAAACCTATAAAAACATACCAACATTTGTTAACACAACTTGGCCACTTGTTCTTACAAACTTGCTCGCTGGCTCAAACAATCTGTCCTCTTGCTATTACAATCGGTCGACCTATCCTATCAACTCACACACTTACCATAACAACTGTCCCTTTTCCCCAACAACGTGTCCACCGACTCTCTCATATTATCGACTCGCCCTATCAACTTACCCACTGACTCTAACAACTTCCCCACAGGGGCTCACAAAATTTCCACTTGTTATTACAAATTGTCGACAGTCTCGCCCAAATTACCACTTACTCTTACAAACTGTCCCAACTGCGCGCACAAAGGTGTCCACTTGTGATTTCACGGCCTCCTCATCACATAGATAAGTAGCCCTTATAAAATACAAATGTATCCCGCAAGTCATACAGAAGTGTCCCCCATATTGTCATTAAAAAAAATATTTGTGTGTGTAGGTAAGTTCATGTCTTTGGCAGTTCATATTTTGTAAATTCATTTCTTCAGCATAAGATTTGTGTAAGTTCACGCCCTCAGCATAAATTTTGTTGTGTAAGTTCATGTCTTCGACAGTTCATGTTTTGCTAAGGCCTAGTTTTAGTGAAAAGGCAGAAGTCTATTGGCTAGAATTTCAACCTGAGTGGTCAATTACTAACACTGCCTGTGGACAGCTATTCTTACCCAGGCGCTAAAGTTGAGAAAATGAACTTCCGTTGAATGGAAGCTACCGCAGACTTGACTTATTAAACCCCTCTGGAAGAAGTAGCGGCAGCTTAACCAGGAAAAGATCGAATTAGTTATCCCCCTTAGTCTGGGAATTATGAAAATATATGCTCACACAAGCGATATTACTCATGACGTCATATAAACAAAAATATAAACGATAACAAATGAGGCAGAGCCACAATTGTTATCGTTTATATTTTTGTTTATATGACGTCATGAGTAATATCGCTTGTGTGAGCATATATTTTCATAATTCCCAGACTAAGGGGGATAACTAATTCGATCTTTTCCTGGTTAAGCTGCCGCTACTTCTTCCAGAGGGGTTTAATAAGTCAAGTCTGCGGTAGCTTCCATTCAACGGAAGTTCATTTTCTCAACTTTAGCGCATGGGTAAGAATAGCTGTCCACAGGCAGTGTTAGTAATTGACCACTCAGGTTGAAATTCTAGCCAATAGACTTCTGCCTTTTCACTAAAACTAGGCCTTAGCAAAACATGAACTGTCGAAGACATGAACTTACACAACAAAATTTATGCTGAGGGCGTGAACTTACACAAATCTTATGCTGAAGAAATGAATTTACAAAATATGAACTGCCAAAGACATGAACTTACCTACACACACAAATATTTTTTTTAATGACAATATGGGGGACACTTCTGTATGACTTGCGGGATACATTTGTATTTTATAAGGGCTACTTATCTATGTGATGAGGAGGCCGTGAAATCACAAGTGGACACCTTTGTGCGCGCAGTTGGGACAGTTTGTAAGAGTAAGTGGTAATTTGGGCGAGACTGTCGACAATTTGTAATAACAAGTGGAAATTTTGTGAGCCCCTGTGGGGAAGTTGTTAGAGTCAGTGGGTAAGTTGATAGGGCGAGTCGATAATATGAGAGAGTCGGTGGACACGTTGTTGGGGAAAAGGGACAGTTGTTATGGTAAGTGTGTGAGTTGATAGGATAGGTCGACCGATTGTAATAGCAAGAGGACAGATTGTTTGAGCCAGCGAGCAAGTTTGTAAGAACAAGTGGCCAAGTTGTGTTAACAAATGTTGGTATGTTTTTATAGGTTTGACCACGCTATTTCTTTACTTGACCAATATTTTTCCTATTTGGGTAACAAGTTGTTCCTACTTTTCATGAGTTTGGTTGAGAAATTTCTGTATTTGGCCGACATTGTTCGCGTTTGGTTGACATATTTTCCTACTTTTTATAAGTTTGGATGAGATATTTCGTTACGTGTACCATATTTTCCCCTTTTGATTAACACATTTTCCTACGTTTCATAAGTTTGGTTGCCATATTTATAAATTGGGTTGAGTTATTTCTGTATTTGGTCGACATTTTCCCCTCGTTTTTTTATAAATGTGGTTAAGATGTTTCTGTATTTGGTCTAACTTTACCCCATTTGGTTGACAAATTTTCAAACTTTTTATAAGTCTGGACGAGATATTTCTCTCTTTGGGTGATATTTTTTCATATTTGGCTTTCAAATTTTCCTACTTGGCCAATACTTTTCCTATCTGGCTAACAACTTTTCCTAGTTTGCATATGTGTGACCGAACTATTTCTGCATTTGTCCGACATTTTTCACATTTGTCTAACAGATTTTCCTACTTGAACAAGGTTTTTTTTTTTTTTTTCCTTTGGCTAACAAAGTTTCCTAGTTTTCATAAGTTTGAGCGATGTATTTCGTTACTTGGTCTAACTTTTTCTCATTTGGTTGAGAATTTTCCTTCTTTTTATAAGTTTGGATGAGATATTTCTCTCTTTGTCTGATATTTTTTCACCTTTGGCTATCACATTTTCTTACTTGGTTAATACTTTTCCTATCTGGCTAACAACCTTTCCTTGTTTGCATATGTGTGGCCGAACTATTTCGGCATTTGGCCGACATTTTTCACATTTGGCTAACAGATTTTCCTACTTGACCAAGGTTTCTTCCATTTGGCTAACAAAGTTTCCTAGTTTTCATAAGTTTGATCGATGTATTTCGTTACTTGGTCATTATTTTTCCTCTTTGAGTAACACATTTCCCTAGTTGGTCAATATATTTCCCGTTTGGTTATCAATTTTCCTATTTTTTATATATTTGGTTGAGATATTTCTGTCTTTGGCCTAACTTTTTCCCATTTGGCAAATAGTTCTCCTACTTTTTATAATTCTGGCCGAGATATTCCTCTTTTTGGGTGATATTTTTCAGAATTGGCTATCAAGTTTTCCTACTTGGGCAATATTTTTACTATTTGGCTAACAAATTTTCCTAATTTTAATAAGTGTGGACGAGGTATTTCTGTATTTGGCTGACATTTTTTCACATTTGGCTAACAGATTTTCCTACTTGACCTAGGTTTTTTTTTCGCTTTGGCTAACAAAGTTTCCTACTTTTCATAAGTTTGGTTGGGCTGTTACTATACTTGGTCTAACTTTTTCTCATTTGGTTGAGAATTTTCCTTCTTTTTATAAGTTGGAACGAGATATTCCTCTCTTTGGATTATATTTTTTCACATTTGGTTCTCAAATTTCCCTACTTGGGCAATATTTTATCGTGTTTGAGTAACAAATTTTCCTAGTTTACATACGTGTGGACGAACTATTTCTGTATTTGCCCGACATTTTTCACGTTTGGGTAACAGATTTTCCTACTTGACCTAGGTTTTTCCCTTCCTTTGGTTAACAAAGTTTCCCTACTTTTCATTAGTTTGAGTTAGATATTTTTGTATTTGGTCTAACTTTTTCCCATTTGGTTGACATATTGTCCTAATTTTTATAAGTTGGGCCGAGCTATTCCTCTCTTGCTATTTGTTTTACATTTGGGTATCACATTTTCCTACTTTCACATTTTGGTTAACAAAGTTTAGCTTTTCTTTAGGTACCTTATTTAGTGTTTGTGTCAGCTTCTAGTGTTCGTGTCAGCGATTTTTCATTGGTTGTTTCAGTTTTCATTGTGTGTGTGTGTGTGTGTGTGTGTGTGTGTGTGTGTGTGTGTGTGTGTGTGTGTGTGTGTGTGTATTTTTATTATTTTTTTAGTCACTGTTGTATCTGTCTTTGTGTGTGTTACATTTTAACGATTATGTCATTTGTTAAAAATTGTTTTTGTCAGTTTTCATTGTTTGGGCCGGTGCCTTATTATCCTATATGTTTATTTGAGTGAGTAATTTGAGGACTTAGTGAGCACGTATTTGTCGAGCGTGATGGAACGGACAGTCGATGACCTCATAAGTTGTGTACGTTAGGCTATATTCGACGCCATTTTGCCTTGTCATTGCCGTGTCGTTGCTTGGCCATAATGGTCATGCACCATTGATGGACTCCGCCTGGAGAAGGGAGTTATCGATATCTCACAATGAGTCTTTTTCGCGGCACTGAAGACACTATCAATAACTTAGCGACCATGATAGAGTGGAGATTATGACGTTATCATCTCTTAAAGCTACAAAAGACATATAGTATTTCAACAACACATTACACAGCATACAACACAAACTAGTTTTGAACTACATAGTACACAAGATACCACAACTTACAGTAATACATAGGACACGTTATACTGGCATAGTACAGAATTTCTACGCCACTTGTGTGGAACAAACAACACCCAAACTCTTTTGTAACTCACTCGCCCATTGGTTGAATACAAACCCACCAATCAGATTTTGTGTTAGAAAACTAGCACCCTCAACTACTATTTTCGTATATACAACTCCCACTCACGCACAGCACAGACAAGTTGGTGAGAAAACGAATGCGTAGTCATTTGAGTGCTCACAATAAACGAGGAAGGGTGTGTTTTGAAGTTGATTCAAAATAATTTCAACAGCTTTTCTAATTCATCGGAAATTAACAATCGTGTCTGCTAAAATATATATATATATCCACCTGCATGTGCGAGTACTCTTTCGATGTGTTCAACATACACAGCACTATTGTACAAGGAATTGACTAGCTTCTTATTCAAATGTATAACCAAAGACATTAAAATTATTACCCGACCGGAATTGCTGCCTTCATCTGAAAATATTTCATCTGCTATATTCACAAAGACAGTGTATGCTTCATCTGTTGAAATATTATTGTCTACAACAGAGTCAACACAACGGCTCATGTCTACGGATAAGATAGTCGAATAATATTCTCGTCTTACAAGTTGGTTCTTAGTTATATGACTGGATAACGGAAAAACAAATACTTCGGTCATTTTACAAACTATTTGTTGTATCGAGAATGTTAGCTATGCAGAAGAATACATGTACTCTCTGTAATAAAAACTTCACACGTCCTGATGGTTTGTTACGACATATTGCGACTTCTCATTATGGGGATGTTTTTAATTGTGCTTATTGTGATCGTATTTACAAGAGATACGATAATTTACGGAGACATATGAAGACCGATCATGAAACAACAACAACTAACAATGACCAAGATGCAACTCGCAAGAGAAGAAGAGAACCGACCACAGACGAACAACCTACTGGTAAACGTCGGAAGTCAACTAACCAACAAGTATCAAATGATGGAGTGTCGTATTTTACAAACACTCAGATACCGTCAGCTAGCTTTTCGGCGGTTAACAATAACGAGTCAGTAGGTAGTCCGTTGCCGATAGTTACAGACACTCAAACAGCATCATCTATTACCTTACTGACCGCAAATGAGGAAATATCATCACACATGAAATCGACTCAACAACAGTCAACCTCTAGTGCCTTACCGCGTGACGCACAATCAGCATCTGCATCAGCCTCATCATCATCAGCTAGTGAATGTCTTTCGCTGCGGGTTTTACCCATGGATGTTAAAAACATTTATATTGAAAATTGGAACACGCTTAGATCACACAGACGGTGTGGTCGTTATTTGTCTGAATGGACTTTTTTTAACCAACCGGATTCTCATGCCACCATTGACTGGGGTTCCCGTTTATTCCCGATCTTCAACGCCCAGACCTCTCATTTTAAAATTGTCGTCAGCCTGCATACAATATTGAGGCATCGAGAGACACAAGCCCTACGCTTCTACCATGCATGTCCGAATAATTCGTCATTGTTCCCTACACCCTTTTTAGTATCCAATAGGTCTGATTTCGAGGCGTTTGTGGCAAAAGTGAATGCTGTAGATTTGTTAAATTCAGCTGGTATAGTTAGGCCAGATACAAAATTCTGTGTTGAATCAATACCCAGTATCACGTTTTATATTTACAAGTTGGCAGAGTTCCCTGTCTGATATTGTTTAGAAACCATAACCAATGCCCTCTGATCATTTGGGTGGTACATGGAGCAAGCTTTAGAAATTGTAACCGAATAGATGTTGTCTACCAATAAAAGCCATGTGAAATGTTACCAGTTTGTATATTATTATTTTTGTTGTTATTGTTTTATGTTGTGCCTAAACCACTTGACTACCTCTTACGTCATCGCTCACTTTAACCACCGTCGTTTCACTACACGTACTTTCCCTGACAATTTAAGTGGTCACTCGACACTTGACCAGTACTTGACCATTGCTTGACCAGTATTTGAACACGTCATCTACCACTTTATCCACTACCGTTTCACTACACATACTTTCCCCGATAATTTAAGTGGTCACTCGACCACCCCTTGACCACTTGACCACCCCTTGACCACTACTTGACCACCTCTTGATCATCACCACATCACAAGACGCACTCTCCTCTATAATTTAAGTGGTCACTTGACCATGTGACCACTGCTTGACCACTACTTGACCACCACTTGACCACGTCAGCGATCGTTTTAAACACCACCATGTCACTACACGTAACTTCCTCTACAATTTAAGTGGTCACTTGACCAGTTGACCACCGCTTGACCATCGCTTGACCACCTCTTGACCACTGCTTGACCACCTCATGATCATCACCATATCATTACAACTACTTTCCACTAAAATTTTCCTCACTTGACCACCACTTGACCACTGCTTGACCACTGCTTGACCACTAATTTACCACCCTTTAATCATCACCATATCATTACAACTACTTTCCACTAAAATTTTCCTCACTTGACCACCACTTGACCACTGCTTGACCACTGCTTGACCACAAATTTACCACCTCACGATCATCGCCATATCATTACAACTACTTTCCACTAAAATTTCGTCACTTGACCACCACTTTACCACTACTTGACCACTTGACCACTGCTTGACCACGTCATCGCACACTTTAACCACCACCACATCACTACACGTACTTTCCCCTTTAATTTAAGTGGTTACTCCACCACATGACCACCACTTGACCACCTCTTGACCATTACTTGACCACGTCATCACACACCCTTAACTATAAGCGGTCACTTACTATGTTTTTTTTTCCTTCTATATATATATTTTATTAACATTATTATATACCTTCTTTTGATCGTTTGTTTTCTTTATTGATGTTTTATGTCGTATTTTTTATGTCGTACCTATAATTACTTGACCACACCCACTATGATGAGTCACTAGACCACGTCACCTCTGATGAGTCACTTGACCCCGCCCACTTAAAATACCTGAAGAGTTATCGCCCTTTGTGGAGGAAAATCGATAAATGCTAAAAATAGATTTCAAATTCCGCCACAAAATCGATAAATGGTTGATTTATATAGTCCTCCACCTCCACCTCCACCTCCACAAAAGCACTGGATGGAGCCCCACTTACACTACTGTAGTGGCAGTCAACCAGAAGCCCAGCAGCCACGCATTTCTGCATAAGGCAAAAACCGGTAAACTCTGGGACATAGCCATCTGCCATCGCTCCGAACATGCACTCACGTTCCAAACAACATCGGGCAGATTCAAAAGCATTTCCCACGAAACTCACAGCTCACAGTGTCGCACCACGCACTCACTCAGTAGCAGGGCGACGGAACCATCAAGCCTCCTTAGTCTCTTACGACATGCGTGGTAGGCTACAGTGTTGATATTCTTTGCTTCCCTTATGGGCCCCTGCAACACACGGATAAATGATACAGATATGGATAAATGACTACAGATAAGTTATGACCAACAATTCTACAGAACCCCGATGTCCCACACGTCTACAGACCCACGATGCCCTACAAGAATACAGATATATGATGTCCCACAAGTGTACAGATATGTGATGTCCCACAAGTCTACAGACCCACTATGTCCCACAAAAACTACGGATATGATTTTCCACAAATCTACAGACATGTGATGTCCCACATGTCTCAGACCCACAACGTTTCAGAAACCTATAGGTTCGCGGCAATGACGTCATCAGCTGAAGCACTACAATGACGCCTGTGTAACCCAGACAATCACACAGCGAATTTAAATTGCCAATATGGAATCAGACCCCGCCGGTAAGAGCAAACAGAAATTATGGGATAGAATAAATCACTAGTTACACTGATGTATGTTCTCCTCCAGGCACTGGGATTCAGATATTCACAAATTGCCACGATTATTTGACCTCACGATGTTCTACAGATCGGCAAATTACGGTTCATTAACTATGTAGTTATCCTAAGTATGTATGCCAACGCGAACTTTCAGTCTAATACAATAGTCGTCGCTTTGCCATCCTCAATAACAGCAATTTGCTACAACCTATCGACGTGTTCGTCTGGCATGGGCTGTGTGGTTGTGAGACATCGGTGCGTCATTTATTATCTCATCTAATGCGTTAATTAAACTATGGTTTTCTCTGAGCTAGGACGGTCGCTTGTCAATATCCGGGCTGTTTACACGTACCTGCTGATGGCTAAGGGTGGGAGCTAGATCTGTATATATTTTCTGACACTTCAACGTTGTCATCTTGACATCTATTGTCACATAGCTTCGGTGAGTTACACATTTAATGTATACGACATCCGTTTATGAGGTTAGGCAACCAGTTTCTGACATTATTTATTCATTCTAATACCAGACAATGATAGCCGGTATCTGTGGCTTTGGGGACATCGGCCGTTCAGCAGGCAAGGTCCAACTTCCGAACTAAATGTACGTGGTAAATCACAAACAGTCGGTTAATATTTGGGTTGATTGCAACATCTTGTAAAAGACATGTAACTAACCTGTGTCTGTCCTACATTAATATCCCAGAGAGAGTGACTATAGCAACTCTGGGGAGTGAGATTCTACAAGGATGAGTCGACACGGCCGGGCAACTCTGGGAGTGAGATTCTACCGAGGTGACTGGACATGGTCGGGTGACTCTAGATAGCGAGATTCTATCGGGGTGAGTGGACACAGCCGGGCAGCTCTAGAGAGCGAGATTCTACCGGGGTGAGTGAACACGGCCCTTGGCTGTTAGGGTGAGTGCCACAGACTCGGGTTCCTATTTACTGCTAAAACTTGAGCGGTGGCTACAGACTGAACGCACAGTTCATGGACAATATAGATGTGGGTAATACCGCAGTATTCATCACAAGACACTCAAAATGACAGCCAGAGAAGATTCACGAAGATCTGATAGTGAGGTCTCAAAGCCAGACAGGTCTTCTACACGACCTGCGGGTGGCAACGATGACAGAGTAAGTGGGAGCGGCACAGACGACGGCAGCAAGCTGGATGGCTCAACACAGGAATGGTGGGGTGGGAATGAGGTGGTCCTTGAATCCTGTACCGGGGCAAGAGTATCATGGTTAGTGCAGAACTGGTCAGAAATACAACAGGGAACCTGGAAAGTCCAGAACACAGATTGGCCGGACAAGGTCTAGGCGCCAAACTGCCACTACATGCAACCCAAGAAATAAACACCATAATCATTTAGGTCAAGACACAAAACTACGACTACATGCACCTCAAGAAATTAACACTACAATCATATAGGTCAAGACACCAAACTACCACTACATGCAACCCCAGAAATAAAAACCACAATCATATAGATCAAACCACAAACTACCACTACGTGCAGCCCAAGGAATGAACACCACAATCATATAGGTCAAAACACTAAACTACCACTACATGTAACCAAAGAAATGAACACCACAATCATATAGGTCAAGACACCAAACTAAGACTACATGCAACCCCAGAAATGAAAACCACAATCATATAGGTCAAGACACCAAACTACCACTACATGCAACCACAGAAATGAACACCACAATCATATAGATCAAGACACCACACAACCAATACATGGAACCCTAGAAACCCACAACGGAAGCTGTCTTCGCTACATGATCAACAACAATGGCCATTGTTCAACTGGAGTGACTGTCAGACGGCCCACGGCGGAGATAGAAAAGTGCACAGAACATATGACACATCACGATACACAGAACATATGACAGCACACGTTACACAGAACATATGACACATCACGATACACAGGACATATGACAGCACACGTTACAGAGAACATATGACAGCACACGTTACACGGAATATATGACAGCACACGTTACAGAGAATATATGACAGCAGACGTTACACAGAAATATGACAGTACACGTTACACAGAACATGTGGCACATCACATTAAACGGGTTAAGTGACAGCACACGTTACACAGAACATATGACAGCACACGTTACACAGAACATATGAAGGCACACGTTACACAGAACACATGACAACACACGCTACACAAAACATGTGGCACATCACGTTACACACAATATGTAACAGCATACGTTACATAGAACATATGACACATACGTTACACAGAACATATGACACATCACGTTAAACAGAACATATAACAGCAAACGCTACACAGAACATATAACATCACAGGTTACTCATAACATCTGACACATCACGTTACACATAACATATGCCACATCACGTTACACAGAACATATGACAGCACACGTTACATGGAACATATGACACACCACTCGTAACACAGAACATATGACACCACACGTTACGCAGAACATATGACAGCACACGTTACAGAGAATCATATGACACATCACGTTACACAGAACATATGACAGCACATGCTACACAGAACATACGACAGCACACGTTACACAGAACATACGACACATCACGTTACATAGAACACATGACAGCACATGTTACACAGAACACATGACACCACACGTTACACAGAACATGTGATACCACTCGTAATACAGAACATATGACACCACACGGTATGTAGAACATATGACACCATACGTTACACAGAACATATGACGAATCACGTTACATAAAAAATGTGACACATCACGTTACACAGAACATACGACACATCACGTTACATAGAACATATGACATCACACGTTACACAGAATACATGACACCACACGTTACACAGAACATATGACACCACTCGTAATACTGAACAAATGACACCACACGTTACACACAAGATATGACGCATCACGTTACACAGAACATATGACGCCACACGTTACAGAGAACATGACATCACACATTATACAGATCTTATGACACATAACAGTATACAGAACATATGACACAACACATTACACAGAACATATGACATCACAGGTTACAAAGAACATATGACACCACAGGTTACACAGAACATATGACAGCAAACGTTACACAGAACAAATGACACCACACATTACGCAAAACATATGACAGCAAACATTACACAGAACATATGACATCACACGTTACACACAACATATGACAGCACACGTTGCACACAACATATGACAGAACACGTTACACAGAAAATATGACACATCACGTTACACAGAACATATGACATATCACATTACATTGAACATATGACACCATACGTTACACAGAACATATGACACCACTCGTAACACAGAAAATATGACAACACACGTTACGCAAAATATATGACACCACACGTTACACAGAACATATGAATCTTATGACTCTTAACGCATCATGTTACACAGAACATATGAGACCACACGTTACACAGAACATGATATCACAAGTTACACAGATCTTATGACTCTTAACGGTATACAGAACATATGAACAGCAAGCTAGTTAAAACACACGTTACACAGAACATATGACGCAACACCAGCACTCCAGATAAATCACACGTTACAAAGAACATTAGACACAACACTAGCAAACTAGTTACACCAAACGTTACAAGGAACACATGATACCTCACCAGCAAACAAGTTAAACCACACGTTACAAAGAACATATGACACATCACCAGCAAGCCAGTTAAACCACACGTTACAAAGAACGTATAACACATCACCAGCAAGTCTGTTAAACCACACGTTACAAAGAACAAATGACACAACACCCGAAAGCTAGTTAAATTACATGTTACAAAGAACATATGACACCTCACCAGCAAGCTAGTTAATACACACGTTACAAAAAACATATGACACATCAACAGCAAGTCAGTTAAACTACACGTTGCAAAGAATATATTACACATCACCAGCTAGCCAGTTAAACCATACATTACAAAGAACATATGACACCTCACCAGCAAGCCAGTTAAACCATACATTACAAAGAACATATGACACCTCACCAGCAAGCCAGTTAAACCATACATTACAAAGAACCAATGACACATCACCAGCAAGCCAGTTAAACCATATTTTACAAAGAACATGTGACACTTTACTAGCAAGCCATTAAAACCATACGTTACAAAGCACATATGACACCTCACCAGCAAGCCAGTTAAACCACACGTTACACAGAACATATGACGCAATACCAGCAAGCTAGTTAAACCACACGTTACAAAGACCATATAGCACAACACTAGCAAGCTAATTAAACCACACGTTACAAGTAACATATGACACCTCATCAGAGGCCAGTTAAACCACACATTACAAAGAACATATGACACCTCACCAGCAAACTAGTTAAACCATACATTACAAAGAATATATGACACTTTACCAGCAAGCCATTTAAACCACACGTTACATGCAACACATGACCCCTCACCAGCAAGACAGTTAAACCATACGTTACAAAGAACACATGACACCTCACCAGCAAGCCAGGTAAACAATATGTTACAAATAACATATGACACATCACCAGCAAGCCAGTTAAACCACACGTAAAAAACGTAAACAGAACATATGACACATCACCAGCAAGCCAGTTAAACCACACGTTACAAAGAACATATGACAAAACACCCGAAAGCCAGTTAAACCACACGTTACAAAGAACATATGACATATCACCAGCAAGCTAGTTAAAACACACGTTACACAGAACATATGACGCAACACCAGCAAGCCAGATAAACCACACGTTACAAAGAACATTAGACACAACACTAGCAAACTAGTTACACCAAACGTTACAAGGAACAAATGATTCCTCACCAGCAAACCAGTTAAACCACACGTTACAAAGAACGTATAACACATCACCAGCAAGCCAGTTAAACCACACGTTACAAATAACAAATGACACAACACCCGAAAGCCACTCATATTACATGTTACAAAGAACATATGACACCTCACCAGCAAGCTAGTTAAAACACACGTTACACAAAACATATGACACATCAACAGCAAGTCAGTTAAACTACACGTTACAAAGAACATATGACACTTTACCAGCAAGCCATTTAAACCACACGTTATATGCAACACATGACCCCTCACCAGCAAGCCAGTTAAACCATACGTAACAAAGAACATATGACACATCACCAGCAAGCCAGTTAAACCATACGTTACAAAGAACATATAACATAATATCAGCAAGCCAGTTAAACCACACGTTACAAAGAACATGTGACACTTTACCAGCAAGCCATTTAAACCACATGTTACATGCAACACATGACCCCTCACCAGCAAGCCAGTTAAACCAAGCGTTACAAAGAACATATGACACAACACCAGCAAGCCAGTTAAACCATACGTTACAAAGAACATATGACACAACACCAGCAAGCCATTTAAACTATACGTTACAAAGAACATATGACACAACACCAGCAAGCCAGTTAAACCATACGTTACAAAGAGCATATGAAACATCTCCAGCAAGCCAATTAAACCACACGTTACAAAGAACATATGAAACATCACCAGCTAGCCAATTAACCCACAAAGAACATATGACACAAAACCAGCAAGCCAGTTAAACCACACGTTACAGAGAACATATGACACCTCATCAGCAAGCCAGTTAAACCACGCGTTACAAAGAATATATTATATAACACCTCACGAGCAAGTCAGTTAAACCACGCGTTACAAAGAACAAATGACACAACACCAGCAAACCAGTTAAACCACAAGTTACACAGAATATATGACACCTCACGAGCAAGCCAGTTAAACCACACGTTACAAAGAACATATGACACAACACCAGCAAGCCAGTTAAACAGCACGGCTTGAGGTCTTGCAAACTTCCTGAGGCAACATAGGGATATCATTCGGTGACACGCATCCTTCCTGTGCAAACACACGCATGTGACTCGGTGACACGCTTCCTTCCTGTGCAAACACACGCATGTGACTCGGTGACACGCTTCCTTCCTGTGTAAATACACGCATGTGACTCGTGGACACGCATCCTTCCTGTGGCAACATTTGGATGTGATTCGAGGACAGTTTCACGTTCATTGAAGAGGACATTTGGGACTTTTGAGCTGAAATGCTACAGAAAATTTATTAGAATATCGTGGACCAAGACGAAAAATACAGAAATTAGAACAGATTGAACGTGGAACAAAACTAGAATCCTGTCTATGAAACTGACATCTGTTAGTCATAACAAACGCCATAGAAAGTGGCCACTCTATGAGTATTGATCTTAGAAGGGATTTAGCCATCTAAGAGTATTGATCTCTACAGGGATGTAGACATCTAAGAGTATTGATCTCTCCAGGGACGTAGGCCTCTGTGGACACAGATGTGTCATGGGAATCGGACATCTAAGAATGTAAATCCCATCAGGGAATTATACCTCTGCTACCTTTAGATCTCGCGGGATTTAGTTGACCATCTGCAAGCAGAACCTGCCTAGACTGTCATGGCGTGCTCAGTGATTGATTTCTTTGGAATCATTTCTGGGTTAGTGTGTGACGCCAGCACAATTGTGATTGACAGCACCGCCATTGCCCCGTTGCTTGTGACCATAATACATGTATAGATGGCTTCCTGGACGGCTGTGTCACGTGAACTCGCAGAGATGTCTGTTGATAAAACATCTCCATCGTCACACGTATCCTAAATGCCGGCTAGGATCCAATCGTTTGCTGGCACGACGCTTCCCTGTCAGCGTCTATCTCCACTGTGAACATGATAGAAAATGTCTCTACATATGGCAGGCACTGGTATCTAAAAATCTCTAAATGTTGCAGCCAATTTTGCTAACTTGCCCAGAATCAATAGTTGTCTCTAAATGTGGCAAGCACTGATATCCACACTTGCCCAGGAACAATAGTTGTTTCTAAATGTGGCAGACATTGATATCCACACTTGCCCAGGATCAATAGTTGTCTCTAAATGTGGCAGGAACTGATATCCATACTTGCCCAGGATCAATAGCTGTCTCTAAATGTGGCAGACACTGATATCCATACTTGCCCAGGAACAATAGTTGTCTCTAAATGTGGCAGACACTGATATCCACACTTGCCCAGGAACAATAGTTGTCTCTAAATGTGGCAGAAAGTGATATCCACACTTGCCCAGGATCAATAGTTGTCTCTAAATGTGGCAGGAACTGATATCCACACTTGCCCAGGAACAATAGTTGTCTCTAAATGTGGCAGGCATTGATATCCACACTTGCCCAGGATCAATAGTTGTCTCTAATTGTGGCAGACACTGATATCCACACTTGCCCAGTATCAATAGTTGTCTCTAAATGTGGCAGACACTGATATCCACACTTGCCCAGAAACAATAGTTGTCTCTAAATGTGGCAGACACTGATATCCATACTTGCCCAGGAACAATAGTTTTCTCTAAATGTGGCAGACACTGATATCCATACTTGCCCAGGATCAATTGTTGTCTCTAAATGTGGCAGACACTGATATCCATACTTGCCCAGGAACAATAGTTGTCTCTAAATGTTGCAGACACTTATATCCACACTTGCCCATGAACAATAGTTTTCTCTAAATGTGGCAGACACTGATATCCATACTTGCCCAAGGAACAATAGTTGTCTCTAAATGTGGCAGACACTGATATCCACACTTGCCCAGGATGAATAGTTGTCTCTAAATGTGGCAGACGCTGATATCCATACTTGCCCAGGAACAATAGTTGTCTCTAAATGTGGCAGACACTGATATCCACACTTGCCCAGGAACAATAGTTGTCTCTAAATGTGGCAGACACTGATATCCAAACTTGCCCAGGAACAATAGTTGTCTCTAATTGTGGCAGACACTGATATCCACTCTTGCCCAGGAACAATAGTTGTCTCTAATTGTGGCAGACACTGATATCCACACTTGCCCAGGAACAATAGTTTTTTCTAACTGTGCCAGACACTGATATCCACACTTGCACAGGATCAATAGTTGTCTCTAAATATGGCAGACACTGATATCCACACGTGCCCAGGAACAATAGTTGTCTCTAAATGTGGCAGACACTGATATCCACACTTGCCCAGGATCAATAGTTGTCTCTAAATGTGGCAGACACTGATATCCATACTTGCCCAGGAACAATAGTTGTCTCTAAATGTGGCAGACACTGATATCCACACTTGCCCAGGAACAATAGTTGTCTCTAAATGTGGCAGACACTGATATCCACACTTGCCCAGGATCAATAGTTGTCTCTAAATGTGGCAGACTCTGATATCCACACTTGCCCAGGATCAATAGTTGTCTAAATGTGGCAGACACTGATATCCATACTTGCCCAGGATCAATAGTTGTCTCTAAATGTAGCAGACACTGATATCCACACTTGCCCAGGATTAATAGTTGTCTCTAATTGTGGCAGACACTGATATCCACACTTGCCCAGGAACAATAGTTGTCTCTAAATGTGGCAGACACTGATATCCACACTTGCCCAGGAACAATAGTTTTCTCTAAATGTGGCAGGCACTGATATCCACACTTGCCCAGGATCAATAGTTGTCTCTAATTGTGGCAGACACTGATATCCACACTTGCCCAGGATCAATAGTTGTCTCTAAATGTGGCAGACACTGATATCCACACTTGCCCAGAAACAATAGTTGTCTCTAAATGTGGCAGACATTGATATCCATACTTGCCCAGGAACAATAGTTTTCTCTAACTATGGCAGACACTGATATCCATACTTGCCCAGGATCAATTGTTGTCTCTAAATGTGGCAGACACTGATATCCATACTTGCCCAGGAACAATAGTTGTCTCTATATGTGGCAGACACTGATATCCACACTTGCCCAGGAACAATAGTTGTCTCTAAATGTGGCAGACACTGATATCCACACTTGCCCAGGATCAATAGTTGTCTCTAATTGTGGCAGACACTGATATCCACACTTGCCCAGGATCAATAGTTGTCTCTAAATGTGGCAGACACTGATATCAACACTTGCCCAGAAACAATATATGTCTCTAAATGTGGCAGACACTGATATCCATACTTGCCCATGAACAATAGGTTTCTCTAAATGAGGCAGACACTGATATCCATACTTGCCCAGGATCAATTCTTGTCTCTAAATGTGGCAGACACTGATATCCATACTTGCCCAGGAACAATAGTTGTCTCTAAATGTGGCAGACACTGATATCCACACTTGCCCAGGAACAATAGTTTTCTCTAAATGTGGCAGACACTGATATCAATACTTGCCCAGGAACAATAGTTGTCTCTAATTGTGGCAGACACTGATATCCACACTTGCCCAGGAACAATAGTTGTCTCTAAATATGGCAGACACTGATATCCACACTTGCCGTTGATCAATAGTTGTCTCTAAATGTGGCTGACACTGATATCCACACTTGTCCAGGATCAATAGTTGTCTCTAATTGTGGCTGACACTGATATCCACACTTGTCCAGGATCAATAGTTGTCTCTAATTGTGGCAGACACTGATATCCACACTTGCCCAGGAACAATAGTTGTCTCTAATTGTGGCAGACACTGATATCCACACTTGCCCAGGAACAATAGTTGTCTCTAAATGTGGCAGACACTGATATCCACACTTGCCCAGGATCAATAGTTGTCTCTAAATGTGGCAGACACTGATATCCACACTTGCCCAGGAACAATAGTTGTCTCTAATTGTGGCAGACACTGATATCCACACTTGCCCAGGATCAATAGTTGTCTCTAAATGTGGCAGACACTGATATCCACACTTGCCCAGGATCAATAGTTGTCTCTAAATGTGGCAGACACTGATATCCACACTTGCCCAGGAACAATAGTTGTCTCTAAATGTGGCAGACTACTGATATCCACACTTGCCCAGGATCAATAGTTGTCTAAATGTGGCAGACACTGATATCCATACTTGCCCAGGATCAATAGTTGTCTCTAAATGTGGCAGACACTGATATCCACACTTGCCCAGGAACAATAGTTGTCTCTAAATGTGGCAGACACTGATATCCACACTTGCCCAGGAACAATAGTTGTCTCTAAATGTGGCAGACATTGATATCCACACTTGCCCAGGATCAATAGTTGTCTCTAATTGTGGCAGACACTGATATCCACACTTGCCCAGGATCAATAGTTGTCTCTAAATGTGGCAGACACTGATATCCACACTTGCCCAGAAACAATAGTTGTCTCTAAATGTGGCAGACACTGATATCCATACTTGCCCAGGAACAATAGTTTTCTCTAAATGTGGTAGACACTGATATCCATACTTGCCCAGGATCAATTGTTGTCTCTAAATGTGGCAGACACTGATATCCACACTTGCCCAGGAACAATAGTTGTCTCTAAATGTTGCAGACACTGATATCCACACTTGCCCAGGAACAATAGTTGTCTCTAAATGTGGCAGACACTGATATCCACACTTGCCCAGGATCAATAGTTGTCTCTAAATGTGGCAGACACTGATATCCATACTTGCCCAGGATCAATAGTTGTCTCTAAATGTGGCAGACACTGATATCCACACTTGCCCAGGATCAATAGTTGTCTCTAAATGTGGCAGACACTGATATCCACACTTGCCCAGGATCAATAGTTGTCTCTAAATGTGGCAGACACTGATATCCACACTTGCCCAGGATCAATAGTTGTCTTCAGTTTGAGAGTATGGGCAGCCCGGTGTAGCTACGATTTACATCTTATTAACACATTCCAAATTCTTTTATGGAGTACTTCATGCAATGCTGCCCAATGTTGGCAGGTCTCAGGACTCTCGCTGCTGCCAGACTTGCCAGAGTCCACAACAACATGCTGAGTGTGGTGTTTGAAGCAAGCCCGTAACATGTCACTGTTCAGCATCCTATCCATCTGAGCAGACAGTCTCATCTCTGCGCTTTCCTACTGTCGGCGTATTTGCATGGTCATTGCCAATGTTGAGGAAAACCACGTTACTGCTGCGTATGTCGGGTTTGACAACCATTTAGATAGATCACAGCGTGTAGGTAGACATGAGACTGATCCCGCCATCTATCAATGCCGATCGGTGTAAACATTTAGAGCTAGCACTATATACGGAGTGCACCATGTGGCATGAAAGAGGCCCCTTGTAGCAGATATTGATGTGGTCTAGTTCATTCCTCATCGCACTTGCAATCTGATTCCTGTCTTGTCCTTGTCTGTACAGGAGTCTAGCCTTGCCGTCAGACACGTCAACAACCTGTAGTTCTACGACTGTCCAGTGTGGACAATGAATACGACACAGGAGATCCCTGGGACAATTTGGATATAAGGTGACAGGATGAGATGACCAAGAGCCACGTCTAATTACCGATTTCCTCTGGAACAGGGCAGTGGCATCCTTCTGATGGTGACAGGGTTCCCTTGAGGCCTGATTAGCATATGCATGTGATGTTTACAGGACACCCTACTACATGTCATATCTATAGCACGACCGAGTTTCCATACCTGCATGCAAGCGCTCACAATAAGTCATAAGGTCTCCATACCTGCATGCAAGTGCTTCACAATACGTCACAATGGTCTCGATACCTGCATACAAGTGCTCACAATACGTCACAAGGTCTCCATACCTGCATGCAAGCGCTCACAATAAGTCATAAGGTCTCCATACCTGCATGCAAGTGCTCACAATACGTCACAAGGTCTCCATACCTGCATGCAAGTGCTCACAATAAGTCATAAGGTCTCCATACCTGCATGCAAGCGCTCACAATAAGTCATAAGGTCTTCATACCTGCATGCAAGTGCTCACAATACGTCACAAGGTCTCCATACCTGCATGCAAGTGCTCACAATAAGCCACAAGGTCTCCTCCATACCTGCATGCACGTGCTCACAATACGTCACAAGGTCTCCATACCTGCAAGCAAGTGCTCACAATAAGTCACAAGTTCTCCATCTCAGCTCTGTCTCGCCGCCATGGGTGAATTAGGCGCACCCGGCAGCATCATGCTGGTCCACGTATGGTCATCTCCGTGAGCTTATTTGTGCTGCTCAACATCGTGTTGCTGGTATGGTCACCTCCATGAGCTTATCTGTGCTGATCTGCATCGTGGCCCCTGCGTTGTCATCTCCATGAGCCCATCTGTGCTGTTCCGTATCGTGTTGCTCGTGTGGTCATCTCCGAGAGCTTACCTGTGCTGTTCAACATCGTGTTGCTGGTGTGATCACCTCCATGAGCTTATCTGTGCTGTTCTGCATTGTGGCCCTTGTGTACCTGGTTGTCTGGGAGTGGGGTGTGTCTGGTGTTCACTCTGCTAGCATGTAGCTGTGTGGCCACTCTGCCTTGTTCTGACTGCGCTGGAAACTTGCTGGAGTAATCTGACCTGATCGTCTGATAGGTTGACAATGGCATCATGATATGGACCCAGACTAAGTGGGTCATGTCGTTAAGTTTGTTATTATTGTTGACATGACCAGCTAGTTGAGCTGATGTTGGCTGGACGTAAGCTATTGTGGTGAATGGCTCAGCGGAGTTGCAGAATCGCTCACTGAGTCTATTAATCAAGTGGCAAGTTAGACTGTTACAATGCTATCAGTCAGGATCCAGCTGATGACTTCTCAAGCTGTCCAGAATTAATGCATAGCTGGTCGTTGAACAGACTGATTGTTGGTTTGCGTGGAATAAACCACAATGTTATATTAACTAAATTAATATACATGTGACGACAAATCTACAAGCTCCATGTATCACATAACTCCGTGTAGTTTTCAACATTTTCATGTCTATACTTCGCATCACGACAGTCATATCTGCACTCTCACAGTTCTAAAATACCATCCATATAAAACACTTCTATATAACATTTATAAGATATCTATAACTGGCGGCAGGGTGAATACTGCCATTGCCACAATCAGTCTGGATGTGTCCGACCTGGACTGCGGTCGACCACTGAATCCCGCCCAGAAGAGACATCTGTCTCCTGACCAGCGCCAAAGTCGTGCTTCACGCTTTAAGGCGTGAATGTGATTTAAACTCACACAATACGTCATGACATGTCACCCCTGCCTGAAGAAATTATTATTATTATTATTATTATTATTATTATTATTATTATTATATAATACTTTGTAACAAGCATTTTTTTAAATTTACAAACATATTATCATACTTATTGCAACACAAAAATGTCAAATATATTCAGACAATATATCAACATCCGAATATTATTAATTCAAGACATACATTCTAACATTTAATAATTCTAACTCTACTTATGCCGTTCTCCCTGGCGAAGAGGTTAATGACTTTCTCCGTAATCTCGTATATCCACATGGGGAAACACAGCTGCGCAGGATTCGGTAGCAGATCGCGCCGCGTTGGTTACTTACGGGGGTATGTGAGCCTGTTGCTCAGAAAGCATTGTCAAACTACTGAGCGTAATCTTGCCAAGATATCAACAACAGCGGTAAAATGCTGGTGTTGACAGCGATGTCCTGTAAATAGGATATGCAGAAGAAAAAGACACAACTCTACTTCTACCTCTAAACTTGTCTTTGGGCTGTCTGTAGTCTGGCAACAAGACTTAAGATTATCTTAAAGGAAACAAGACTTATGTAAATAGAGTTTATAATATCACATGACATTTTCCTAACCATATGTATCTTATTTCAATAAACTAAATCCTTGTACACTATGTATGATATTCTAAATATGTTGTGTTTAATTTAACCATTTTAATAATCAACATGATAAATGTTTCATTGCATCTTCATTTCAGTCTATTGACCCACAATCTGTAATACCTTATATCACAATTCATTCAAGAATATGGTAACATTAGAACTTATACAATAAATCACAAGGTAGGGATTCCGTTGACTGATTAATTGTAGAGCAGCTATACAAAGTCCGTTTCCAACTTGGCTGTTTGATGTCCCGGTATTTCAAGATCATTAATCAGCCGATAGGAGCTATAACAGTCTGCCCTATACCGCCAGCCCACTCTGCTTGCTTGCTTGTGTTCGCTGGCTATGAACTCCAGCACGAAGTCCTGTATGTCGGATGATGACATCCTGTTGTTCAACATAAGTGTGATGTCATACAGGACCTAAAGTTTGCGTGAGTATCCGTTGTCCCATATGGCTTATTGGTGTGCAGACTGGTGGTTCCTCGCCGTGCAGGTAGACACTCTCCGACTGCGGAGGAATCAACGATCCTACTGACTTTAGCCAGGACCCCGAAAGGACCTGTTGTCCAGGACGCTCGGCGAGGACGCTTCAATAGGTCTTGGCCAGTATAGAACCCAGCCCTGGTGCCTTGGAAACACCTCTGCGTACTGTATCCAGCCCACCAAGTCCGGGTCTACAAAAGGTATATCTTTCAAACCTATTCTTTCTTGCACAGGTCCATATCTACCAAATGTTAATCTTTCATACCTTATCTGTCCTGCTCAGGTCCAGATCTACCAAATGTTAATCTTTCATACCTTATCTGTCCTGCACAGCTATAGATCTACAAAAGGGTTATCTTTCAAACTTCCTCTTTCTTCCTGTCGCCTGTTGTCCCTGAGGTGAGAGGAATCAACAAGCACACTCTTTTAATCCTATGTCATCAACCTTGAAATCTAATTGATCTTTGTCTACACAACCCCTTCAGTCTCTGGATCACTATCTCTCTCTCTCTTTCTCTCTCTTTCTCTCTCTCTCTCTCTTTCTCTCTCTCTCTCTCTCTCTCTCTCTCTCTCTCTCTCTCTCTCTCTCTCTCTCTCTCTCTCTCTCTCTCTCTCTCTCTCTCCTCTCTCTCTCTTCTTTACCACAGGGACAATATCCCTCTTCATATTCCTCCATAACATACCCACACAACTCTGGCTTCTAATCAAATGATAAAATAATTTAATAAAGAAAAGTGTCACGTGTGTGCAATGTATGTGTATAGACCTTCTGTAGTATAGTCTATTGTGTATGCGAGATGAGACCAGTTAGTTCAGGATCTTTCATCATAGTGTCCGGCCATACCACAACACAACACAGCAAGTTCAGAGGGACCTCACCAAATGAAGCGTCTCTCCGGCCAGGGGTCGAATTCTTCCAGTTGATCGTGGATAGTTTGGGTGCCTGGTTACTAATGTTGAATATGGCAGAATAAAGTCCATAAGTTCGGAACACACGATGTACCTGATATGTCTATATAAATCCTGTGACCTAGGTACACTTTCACATAGTTCACACGATCTCAAAAAAACCTTCTGTCTAGTTGGACAATGTTACTGATGATTCTCATTACTATTCCACCTCTCTACCTACAACTGTTATAGTCACTGGAGGGGTTTACAGTTCCTAAAATCAGCTGTTTTGGGCACTCAGCCCCGGACAAACTAGTCCTTTCATAATAAACAATCCTGCCTCCATGTGGAACGGTGTCCCATTTCAAAGGCTATTCAGCAGAACTGCACTCGATGTGACTGCCATTGTCCACACCTCTGAGTTGTCCTTCAGCTCTCATATACAGTGGAACCTTATGTAATCTAGTCCTGTCCAGAATTGAAACCACAAATTGACATTATAGACAAATGTCCATCGACTTTAATCGACACGGGACACAGTTGTTTCTTTTCCAAATTGGAACAGGAATAGCTTAACACTCCAGTTCGTTTTAATCCATTTGGCACACTGATTGCAAACCTTTTATCCCGACTGCCGAGAGCTGTGTCCGAATGACGTCACTCACCTGGCCAGAATCCATATGTCGAGAAACTCTCTTTCTCTTATTCTTGGGTCGGTTAAACAATACACCGACTGGTCCCGCTTTGATCAGGGAAATCCTTCCCCTGCACTCAAAGACTTCTGATCGGCGTTTGATCTGGGAAAACCTTTCCCAGCATCAAATAGTTGTGGCGGCCTAGAGACGGCTGTCTCCGGCAATTTATCATTCTGGTCGGCGTCTCCAGTAATTCCGTGACACTTGCACAGGTCCAGATGTAACAAAGGTTAATTTTTCAAACCTCATCTGTCCTGCAAAGGTCCAGATCTACCAAAGGTTTATCTTTCAAACCACATTTGTCTTGCAGATGTTACTTCACCTCAGAAGACAAGACACCACGTCTCCGAGGTGACAACGTCCTTCAGTTCTCCGTCCCGATATTTCTTACTGTTGTGTTTTCATTTTATTTATGTGACATGTTGAATTCTTTGTGGTTGTTTAATTACACTTTTTACTGAAATAGAGAGCATATGTTCATAAATCATTAATGCTTCAATTAGTTGTATATTATTTCATTTCAAATTTTCACAATATAAAATAATGTTGAGCTATAATGGCAGCAAACTAATTATTTATTTGTGTATTATGTGTATACTACTACTTATACTTATTTAACTTATTATATGTTAGCAATTACATATATTGGTTTATCCATTTTAGGAACTCTATGCAATTTCAACACATAGCAGTGATGGATTAGGATGCATTATTTCAGTCTCACACTTTACAATATGATGAAATTAATTACATTAATTCATATAAATTTAATCAATCAATGCAAAATGATGTTAATAATTAACAATTGCAAAATCATTATTGCTCTTCGTAATTTTAATCAAATTGTCTTCATTTAATAAATTAGTAGTTGTAGTGGTAAGGTAGGGGTATTCCCTACCAAACGAGACATAAGGTGTCTCCTTCCCTTCGCTAGCCTACAGGACACCCTTGGGCAAGGTGGAGTACCCGTTTAACCCCCCAATCAGGATTACGTGAAGCCATGTGTGCAGGTGATGGATGAAGTTGAAGAGCAGCCAACAGATAGTTGTAGGTTATGTTCTCCAACTTCACGACGGTAGACAGAGGACCTCTTTTTTTAGGGGGAGGGGGGAGACAATGACTACAGTCATCGACCATTATGGTCACTGCTAGGATGGATAGCAATGGCAAACTACCTTCCTTACGGATGCCAAGAATATCATGTATTGCAAACTCATCGATAATCAGAGAAATGGCGTAAATGATCCATAGGAGCAGCCTCGCTTGGTAGGGGTAGTCATGTGCACCAGGAGACTCCAGACCGTCAGCAGGCGACTGAGTGCAAAAGTGTATCAACATTTAAAGTAAGAACTTGGAATGTAAGAACTATGAGTGGGGATGGAAGATTTGATAACATTAAGAATGAAATGAGAAGATTATATATAAACCTGTTAGGTATATATGAGACAATAACAATGGACAACGTCTCTTGGAATTCTGCAGCCACCATAATCTGTGCGTGACCAACACCTTCTTTGACACGAAACCTCAACACAAGGTGTCATGGAGGCACCCCAGATCAAAGAACTGGCACCAACTCGACCTGGTGCTCACTAAACGCAGCAACCTCCGCAATGTACGGATGACTCGCAGCTATCATGGTGCTGACTGCGACACCGACCATTCACTCGTCTCCAGCAAGGTGAAGATAAAGCCCAAGAGAATCTACAGAAGCCGAACAGAAGGAAGACCACGCATTGACACCAGTGGCACCCAAAATAAAGAGAAGGTCAACAAATTCATGCAGGCTCTAGCGGATACTCTGCCCGGCCCCACAGACGGAGATTCCACCGAGAGATGGAGTCATTTTCGCGACACCATCTACAATACAGCACTATCAACATTTGGCAAGAAGCAAACTAAGTCAACCGACTGGTTTGAAGCACACTCTGAAGAGATGCTCCCAGTCCTGGAGATAAAGAGACATGCATTCTCGATGTATAAAACATCACCTTCAGAGAAAACACTGCAGGCATTGCGAACGGCCAGAAATAGAGTACAACAGATGGCAAGAAGATGTGCGAACAGGTACTGGCTACAGCTCTCTGCTCAAATTCAAACGTGTGCAGACACTGGAAATATAAGAGGAATGTATGAGGGCATCAAGCAAGCTGTCGGTCCATCAAAAAATAAGATGGCCCCTTTACGATCAACTGAGGGGGTAATCATAAAAGATCGAGCGAAACAAATGGATCGCTGGGTAGAACACTACTCAGAGCTATACTCAGTGGATAACACTGTCAGCGAAGAAGCTCTGGAAGCCATCGATCAACAGTCCGCCATGCATGCCTTGGATAACGAACCTTGCCTCACAGAAATCAGCGAAGCACTAGACTCTCTCAAATCCGGCAAAGCACCTGGAAAAGATAGTATTCCACCTGAAATTTTAAAATGTAGCAAAGAAACAATCATCCCAGAACTGTATGCAATATTACAGCTCTGCTGGAGAGAAAAATCAATACCACAAGATATGAAAGACGCAAACATCGTTACCCTTTATAAAAACAAAGGCGACAGAAGCGACTGCAACAACTATCGCGGCATTTCCCTTCTCAGCATTACAGGCAAGATTTTTGCCAGAGTAATCCCTAAAAGATTACACATTCTTGCTGAAAGAATCTACCCCGAATCGCAGTGCGGATTTAGACCCAACAGGTCCACCATCGATATGATTTTCTCACTCCGGCAGCTCCAAGAGAAGTGCAGAGAACAGAGGAAGCCATTATATATAGCCTTCATCGACCTCACAAAGGCATTTGACCTCGTGAGCAGAAGCGGCCTTTTTAAGGTCCTTGAAAAGGTTGGATGTCCACCCACCCTTCTTAGTCTCGTGAAATCATTCCACGAAAACATGCAGGGGACCATTTTATTTGACGGCTCAACATCCCAGTCATTCAGCATCAGCAGCGGAGTAAAGCAGGGATGCGTGCTTGCTCCAACACTCTTTGGTATCTTCTTTGCTGTTCTCTTAAGGCAAGCATTTGGGACTGCCACTGAAGGCATATACCTCCACACAAGATCTGATGGCAAACTTTTTAACCCATCAAGACTCAAGGCAAAGACCAAAATAAGACCAAGATGCGTAAGAGAACTACTTTTTGCAGATGATGCAGCACTGACTACTCATACAGCAGAAGATCTCCAAAGGCTCATAGATCGTTTTGCAGCTGCCTGCAAAGACTTTGGGCTCACCATTAGCCTAAATAAAACACAGGTGATGGAACAAGATGCTGATGCGCCTCCGTCAATCAAAATCTCTAATTATGAATTGAAAGTCGTCCACGATTTTGTGTATCTGGGATCGACAATATCAGATAATCTTTCATTAGAGACAGAAATCGACAGACGCATTGGAAAGGCAGCCACAACATTTTCCAGGCTAGCTAAATGAGTTTGGGAGAATAATAGACTAACAGAGCGTACAAAAGCTCAAGTATATAAAGCTTGTGTTGTTAGCACACTACTCTACGGGTCTGAATCCTGGACCCTGTACTCAAGACAGGAAAGGAAGTTGAATTCCTTCCACATAAGATGTCTGAGACGTATCCTGGGCATAACATGGAAAGACCACATAACAAACAAACAGGTGCTTGAAAGAGCAGATATTACCACAGTGCACACCCTCCTCAAGCAGAGACGCCTCCGGTGGTTGGGCCACGTATCTCGAATGGAGGACGAACGTATTCCCAAAGATCTCCTTTACGGAGAACTAGCCACAGGAAAGAGGCCAACCGGAAGACCCCAAATGCGATATAGGGATGTGTGTAAACAAGATATGAAAACCATTGGAATAGATCCAGACACGTGGGAGAGAGTTGCAACAGACAGATGCTCCTGGAGAAGAGATGTACGAAACGGACTGGTGCTCTTTGAGCGCAATCAGATCCAAAAAACTGAGGAGAGACGGCACAGGCTCAAAGAGCAGTCACTTACTGCGGGACTTGCCTCGTCTCACAGATGCGGAAACTGTGACAGAGATTGTCATTCTCGAATTGGACTATACAGTCACCAGCGGTGCTGCCAGGCACCTCCCAAGCGGCACAACTCTATAGTCCTTCAGGACTGAAAGAGGCCTACTACTACTACTATATGTGAGACCAGATGGGCAGGAATGGGCATAATAACATCTGAGGAATATAGAATAATCTACTCTGGTGGAGAGAAACAACAGCGAGGAGTAGCAATCATAATGGATACAGAGAGATCAAAATCGCTCAAATTTTATTGGACTATGTCAGACAGAATTTTACTGGTGAAGTTGAGTGGAAGACCTTCTGATGTCAACGTCGTACAAGTTTATGCACCAACAGCAGACAGTAATGATGACAGCATTGACGAATTTTATAATGATTTAGAGAATACCTTCAAGAAATGTAAGAACTCTGAAGTAAACATCATAATGGGTGACTGGAATACCAAAGTTGGAAATCAAAAGGACGGATGCATAGTAGGCAAGTATGGATAAGGGGAACAGAACGAAAGAGGTTGCAGACTAGTACAGTGGGCAAATGAGCATGATATGATTATTGGAAACACATGGTATAAACAGCACCCAAGGAGATTATGGACATGGAGGAGTCCTGATCATAAGATCAAAAATCAGATTGATTACATTCTCAACAATAGAAGATTTCGAAATGCCTTAAAAGTCGCACAAACTATACCAAGCGCAGACTGCTACAGCGACCATAGATTAATCTTAAGCAATATACATATAAAATTAAAGAAAGTCAAATATACACCAAGAATCACAAAATTTGATCTACTGGCACTGAAGAGTGAGAAGATAAAAGATAAATTCAACGTAGAGGTAAAGAACAGATTTGATGCATTGTCCAATATGGAAATATTATTTCAAGATATAAACGACAATTAGGAAATATTAAAGAAATCAGTCAACCAAGCTGCAGAAACAACCATCCCAAAAATAAAGATAATAGGACGCAAGAATTGGATGACGGAAGACATCTTAAAACTCATAGAAATAAGAAGAAATAACAAACATAACAAGGAAAAATATGAAGACATTCGCGGAAAAATTATAAAGCTATGCAAAGAGGGAAAAGAAACATCGCTTGAGGAAAATTGCAAGGAAATTGAAAACCAACACAACACCCGGAATACCAAATTAATCCACAAAAGAATTAATGACATCACTAACAAAAGAACACACACATCAACGGGTTGCCTAAAACCAAAGAGGGCAAAATAATAATAATAGAATAAGATCAGATTTTACATGCGTGGTCAGATTATGTGAAAGACCTTATGATGATACAAGAGAAGAACAATATGATCATCGGAATAATAATTAAGGACCATCAATTTTGAAGATGGAAGTTCAGAATGCTCTTAATCATATGAAAACTGGCAAGACCCCGGGTACAGATAACATCACAATAGAAATGATCAATGCCTTAGAAGAATATGGAATAGAATAAGTCATCAGACTGCTGAACGCAATATATGATACTGGAGATATACCTCCTGAATTATGCAATTCTATATTTCTTGCAAGCCCGAAGAAATCAGGAGCCTTGCAATGTGATCAACATCGTACAATTAGTATAATGAGCCACATCACGAAGACTTTGCTGGGAATTATCATGCGAAGAGTTAGGAAGAAAATACAACCCCAAATAGGAGAAGAACAATGTGGGTTTCAGAAGGCAAAGGTACAGTAAATGCTGTGTATATACTGAGAACAGTAATTGAGCGTTCTATAGAAGTAAACAAAGATCTCTATATTTGCTTTATTGACTACACAAATGCCTTCGATAAAGTGAGACATGTCGACATGATAAGGATGCTTGAAGATCTACACATTGATGGAAAAGACCTTAGACTTGTAAAAAACATATATTGAATATATATAACAATGCTCAGAGATTGAAGGCTAAGACCAACAGTAAATGAAAAGTGGGGTCAAATTAAGGAAACTCTTTATAAAACTGCCGTAGGGGTTTACGGCACTGTGGATCATAAGAGGCAGGACTGGTTTGCGGCCAACAGCGAGACTCTGCAGCCCTTGATTGATAAGAAGAAGAAAGCTCTCTTAAGAAACAAGGAAAGACCAACGCGTAACACTCTGAGTGAGCTTAGGCAAGCTAGGAAGGATGTGCAAAAGGCTGCCAGGCAGTGTGCAAATGATTATTGGATCAAGTTATGTGAGTCCATTCAAATCGCAAGTGATAAGGGAGACATAAGAAGCATGTATGAAGGAATAAAGAAAGCCTGCGGTCCAGTGATCAAAAGAAGTGCACCATTGAAAACCTTGACTGGAGAAATCATCACTGATAAGAAACAGCAGATGGACAGATGGGTAGAGCACTATTTGGAGCTTTACTCAAGTGAGACCAAACTAGCGGATGATGCCCTCAACGCCATAGAGGCTCTACCAACTCTTGACCACCTGGACACACTTCCCACCATAACAGAAGTTAAGTGTGCTATAAATGAACTTGCATCTGGCAAGGCTCCAGGTAAGGATGGGATTCCAATAGAGGTTATCAGGAGTGGGCAAGACACACTCACTATACAGATCCACCAGCTAATAGAGCTATGCTGGCGTGAAGGACAAGTCCCACAGGATTTCAAAGATTCAAGCATCATAACACTGTACAAGAACAAGGGCGATCGGAGCGACTGCAACAACTATAGGGGTATCTCACTTCTGTGTATTGTTGGAAAAGTATTTGCCAGAATTGTTCTGCGCAGACTTCAAGTCCTAGGAGATCAAGTCTACCCCGAATCACAGTGTGGCTTTCGACAGAACCGGTCTACCACTGATATGATATTCTCATTGCGACAAATGCAAGAAAAATGCCGTGAACAGAATCAACCACTGTTTATTGCCTTCATCGACCTCACAAAGGCATTTGATTTGGTCAGTCGTGAGGGTCTGTTCAAGGCACTAAAGAAGATTGGCTGCCCACCAACTCTTCTGTCCATTGTGGAATCGTTCCACACAGGCATGAAGGGTATAATCAAGTTTGATGGTGCAACTTCTGAAGAATTTGAAATCAAGAGTGGAGTTAAGCAAGGTTGTGTACTAGCTCCCACCCTCTTTGGAATATACTTTTCACTTCTACTGAAATATGCATTTCATGATCAGGATGGTGGTATATACATTCACTCACGCTCAGATGGCGGCCTCTACAATGCTCAGAGATTGAAGGCTAAGACCAAAATTAGGAGGGTACTGATCAGAGAGTTGCTTTTTGCAGATGATGCTGCAGTTACGACCCACTCTGAGGAAGAATTGCAATGTCTACTATCTGCATTCTCCAATGCTTGTTCTGAATTTGGTTTAACAATTAGCAAAAAGAAGACACAGATTATGTCACAAGGTGCACATGGGGTACCATCAATCTTTATTGACGACGCCGAACTAGAGATAGTAGACCATTTTACATATCTGGGATCAGTGGTAAATAGCAAATTATCCCTAGATCAGGAAATCAACATCCGGATTGGTAAGGCAGCAAC
This sequence comes from Cepaea nemoralis, assembly GCA_014155875.1. NCBI lineage: Eukaryota > Metazoa > Mollusca > Gastropoda > Stylommatophora > Helicidae > Cepaea > Cepaea nemoralis. Next base: position 117,419 of record JACEFZ010016706.1, read on the forward strand.
AACAATGAACAGGTTAAGAAAAAGAGTCTGGGAGAACAGGAAGCTTACTGCCAAAACAAAAGTCCTTGTCTATCAAGCCTGTGTCCTTAGTACTCTTCTCTATGGCAGTGAAACCTGGACAACTTACTCACACCAAGAGAACAACTTAAACAGCTTTCATATGCGGTGTCTGCGAAGAATTCTTGGTATTAAGTGGCAAGACAAAATCACAAATACTGAAGTATTGGAAAGATCAGGTTGTGTGACAGTTTATTCCATGCTCAGTCTTCGTAGACTTAGATGGATAGGACATCTTAGGAGGATGGATGATGGTAGAATACCAAAGGATATCTTTTTTGGTGAATTACAGATGGGTAAGAGATCTCAGGGTCGGCCTCTACTACGATACAAAGATGTGTGTAAGCGGGACATGATTGATACAGGCATTGATAATGCACATTGGGAGCAAGTCGCCGCTGAACGTGTTGCATGGAGGGCAAATATCAGAAATGGAATAAAGTCAAAGGAGAAAATTATTGCAGAAAAGTCACACACCAAGCGTTTGAGACGTAAGATGGTGCATGATGGTGGAAATGACCATGTGTTCACATGCACCCACTGTGAACGGACATTTACAGCGCAAATTGGCCTTATCAGTCACACTCGCTACCGCCATAGTTAAAAGTTATTATGCCTTTTTAAAGCACAAACTATCGTCTGTCAAGACGGCAAGGTGCCAATGTATATATATATATATATATATATATATATATATATATATATATATATATATATATATATATATATATATATATATATATAAGCTGAGATCAGAATTGATAATGATATAAGTCAATATCAGCCTATTAAAAGAGGTGTGAGACAGGGATGTGTAATGTCTACAGATCTTTTTTTTTTCCTGTACAGTGAAAATATTTTCAGAAATAAAGATATAGAAGGAATCAACATTGGGGGAAGATACATCAATAGTATTAGATATGCAGATGATACAGTCTTGATTGCAGACAATGAACAGGACCTGCAGCATTTAGTAGATGCGGTTGTTGCACACAGTGAACAACTAGGGTTAGAATTGAATAGTAAGAAGACACAGATTATGGTCGTCACTGGGAAGAAGGAAATACCACAATGTGATATACGAGTAAATGGGCATATTCTTAAGCAAGTTAATCGGTACAGTTATCTTGGAACAGTCATAACATCTGATGGGAAATGCCTTGAAGAGATTAGAATAAGAATTGCCATTGCGAAGGTCGCTTTTTGCAAGATGAAAAACATACTGACCAATAAAAAGATATCAATTGAAACGAGAAAAAGAGTGTAGAGGTACTACATAGAACCTATACTTTTGTATGGATGTGAAGCGTGGACAATGAGTAGTCAAGCTGAAAATCATCTGATGGCTGTGGAAATTTGGTTTCTGAGGAAAATGCAAAGAATACCATGGACAGACAGGAAAACCAATGAACAAGTCCTTCAAGAAACAAATGAAGATCGTAAACTGATTAGAGTCATTAGACGTTGACAGTCACAATTTTTTGGGCATGTTATGAGAAGAAACGACTTTGAGAACTTGGTGACAACTGGCAAGATCGAAGGGAAGAGACCAAGGGGATTACCGAGATGTAAATACCTGGATGGCTTGGCCACGTGGCATGGTCGAGACAGGAACACGGAACTGATCCACGACTCTGGTGATCGAGTGAGATAGCAAAACATGACCGCCCACGCTTATACGCATGGCACATGATGGATGGATCGATGGAGTAGTAGGGCTATTCCAGTCCTGTAGGACTAAAGAGTTGTATCGATGGGGAGGCACTTGACATAGCCGCTGGTGACTGTATAGTGCAATGCGAGAGTGCCAATCTCTGTCAGTTTCCACATCTGTAAGACGAGGCTGGTCCCACAGTAACTTACTGCCGGTTAGTGACTGCGTCTTAAGCCTGTGCCGCCTATTCTCAGTTTGTTGGATCAGATTGTGCTCAAAGAGCACCAGTCCGTTTTGTAATCACTTTTCCAGGAACACCTAACTGTTGCAACTCTTTTCCACGTGTCTGGATTTACGCCAAGGGTTTTCTTATCTTGTTTACACACATAATCATCGCATTTGGGGTCTTCCAGTTAACCTCTTCCCCGTGGCTAGTTCTCCGTATAGGAGATATTTTAGAATACGTTCATCCTCCATTCAAGATACATGCTCCGGCTACCGGAGGCGTTTCTGCTTCAGGAGGGAGTGCACTGTGGTAATATCTTTCAAGCACGTATTTGTTTTGAATGTGGTTTTCCACGATATGCCCAAGATACGTCTCGGACATCTCAAATGGATGGAATTCAACTTTCATTCGTGTCGTGAGCACAAAGTCCAGGATTCAGACCCGTAGAGTAATGTGCTATCAACACAAGCTTTACATACTTGAACTTTTGTACGCTCTGTTAATCTATTATTCTCCCAAACTCTTTAGCCTGAAAAGTGTTGTGGCTGCCGTTCCAATGTGTCTGTCGATTTCTGTCTCTAAGGAAAGATTATCTGATATTGTCGATCCCAAATATGCAAACTCATGGACAACCTTCAATTCGTAATTAGAAATTTTGATTGATGGAGGCTCACCAGCATTTTGTTCCATCACCTGTGTTTTATTTAGGCTGGTGGTGAGCCAAAGGTCTCTGTAGGCGGCTGCAAATAGATCTATGAGCCTTTGGAGATCTTCTGCTGTATAAGTAGTCAGTGCTGCATCGTCTGCAACAAGTAGTTCTCTTATGCATCTTGATTTTATTTTGGTCTTTGCCTTGAGTCTTTAAAGGTTATAAAGTTTGCCATAAAATCATGTATGGAGGTTTTTGCATTCAGTGGCAGTCCCAACTGCCTGCCTTAAGAGAACGGCGAAGAAGATACCAAAACGTGTAGGAGCAGGCCCGTATCCCTGCTTTATTTACTCCACTGCTGATGCTGAATGACTGGGATATTGAACCATCGAATAAAATGGTCCCCTGCATATTTTCGTGAAATTATTTCACGAGACTTAGCAGGTTGGGTGGACATCCTATCTTCTCAGGGATCTTAAAAAGGCCGTTTCTGCTCACGAGGTCAAATGCCTTTGTGAGGTCGATGAAGGCAATATATAATGGCTTCCTCTGTTCTCTGCACTTCTCCTGGAGCTGCATGAGTGAGAAAATCATATCGATGGTGGTCCTGTTGGGTCTAAATCCGCACTGTGATTCGAGGTAGATTTTTTCAGCAATTTCTGCTTCAGGAGGGAGTGCACTGTGGTAATAGATGCAGAACCTAACAAAGGCATTTGACCTCGTGAGCAGAAACGGCCTTTTTAAGATCCCTGAGAAGATAGGATGTCCACCCAACCTGCTTGTTCTTCCTTCGTTTCTGTTTCTGTAGATTCTCTTTGTCGTCACCTTGCTGGAAACGAGTGAATGATCTTACACATTCGTGTAATCTTTTAAGGATTTTTTTTTTTTAAATTCGCATATCCTTTACAGGACATCGCTGTCAACAGCAGCATCTTTCAGCTGTCTGTTGATCTCTTGGCAAGATTACGCTCAGTAGTTTGCCATTGCTTTCTGAGCGGCCGGCTCAGTATCCCGCAAGTCACGAGCGGGGGTCGAACCGCCTCAGCTCTCGCTCCGCTACGAGACTCTGCGTGATAAACGGGATTACAGAGAGAAAGTGTTGTAGCCCCTCAGCCAGAGAGACCGGCTTTTAAGGATTACTCGAGCGAATATATTGTCTGTAATGCTGAGGAGGGAAATGCCGCGATAATTGCTGCAGTCGCTTCTGTCAACTTTGTTTTTATAAATAGTTACAATGTTTGCGTCACTCATATCTTGCGGTACTGATTTTTTCTTTCCAGCAGAGCTGAAGTATTGCATACAGTTCTGGGGTGATTGTTTCTTTGCCACATTTTTAAATGTCAGGTGGAATACTATCTTTTCCTGGTGCCTTGCCGGATTTGAGAGTGTCTAGTGCTTCGCTGATTTCTGTGAGGCAAGGTTCGTTATCCAGGGCATACATCGTGGACTGTTGTTCAATGGCTTCCAGAGCTTCTTCTCCGGCAGTGTTCTCCACTGAGTATAGCTCTGAGTAGTGTTCTACCCAGCGATAAATTTGTTTCGCTCGATCTTTTATGATTGTAAAGTTGATCTCTGTTGATCGTAAAGGGGCCGTCTTGTTTTTTGATGGATCGACAGCTTGCTTGATGCCCTCGTACATTCCTTTTATATTTCCAGTGTCTGCACAAGTTTGAATTTGTGCATAAAGCTGTAGCCAGTACCTGTTCGCACATTTTCTTGCGGTCTGTTGTATTCTATTACTGGCCGGTCGCAGTGACTGCAATGTTTTCTCTGAAGGTGATGTTTTATACACTGAGAATACATGTCTCTTTATTCCCAGGACTGGGAGCATCTCTTCAGAGTGTGCTTCAAACCAGTTAGCTGACTTTGTTTGCTTCTTGCCAAATGTTGATAATGCTACTTGTATAATGAGACGTATATCCGGTAACTGTTGCTTCCCGTGTTGTGCCGCCACTGTTACGAGGTGTTGATTTGGCCTCTCCAGTGCACATAGTGTAGATAGTGTAGATAGTGTCGTGCAAATGACTCCATCTCTCGGTGATAATTCCTTCCATTTGAGGGACCAGGCAGAGTCTCAACCATAGTCTGGGTTAATTTGTTGACCTTCTCTTTGTTTTGGGTGCCGCTGATATCAAGTGCTTGTTCTTCCTTCGGTTCTGTTTCTGTAGATTCTCTTTGTCTTAATCGTCACCTTGCTGGAAACGAGTGAATGATCTGTGTCGCAGTCAACACTATGATAGCTGCGAGTCAGCCGTACATTGCGGAGATTGCTGCGTTCGGTGAGCACCAGGTCGAGTTGGTGCCAGTTCTTTGATCAGGGGTGCCTCCATGACACCTTGTGTTGTGGTTTTGTATCAAAGAAGAATACTAAGAGACGTTGTCCATTGTCTTTGATCTTCCCAACGCCAAACTGTCCTAGAGATGAAAACCAAGAATTGTGTTCGGAGCCAACCCTAGCGTTGAAATGCCCCAGGATAAAAAGATGTTGCTTCTCTGGTGTTTCACTGACCACTTTGTTAAGGTCGTCATAAAACGTATCTTTAGATTTTGATGCTGCATTTAGTGTTGGGGCGTAAACGCTTATAATACTAATTGGGTCTGCTTCTGTCTTGAGTTGAAGCTTCAATATTCTTTCAGTGCCATCACCTGGTGGTATTATGGACTTAAGCAGCTTGTTTCTGACAGCGAAGTAACTCCATGCTCCCTGGTCTCTCCGTACGGCTTGCCATGCCAGTGGAAAGTGAAGTCCCTCTCCTTGATGTTTCCATATTCTGAGAGTCTGGTCTCTTGCAGGGCGACAATGTCTATCCCCAGTCTGAGTACTTCGTTGTTTATCACTGCTGTTTTATGGGCATCGACAAGCTCGATTTGAGCATCTGAGATGCCAGGGGTCATGGGTCTTACGTTCCATGTTCCCAGCCATAGGGCCGGTTGTATTTTTTTTTCCATGTTGCCAGGTGTATAGATTGCGGTGCATGTGTCAAGATTGTGTCCCTAAGCTCCACACACCCTCAGGAGCAGATGAACCGTGGCGAGACAACACCTTATTGACTGGGGGATGCCCTGCTTAGACGGGAGGTAGCTGTCTAGTGAATTGCAATGATCTCTCCCAATGTAGGAAGCAACCCCTGGCGCCTTGCTCCACGCCAATCGAGCATTAAGACATATAACCGGTAACTGCTGCTTCCCGTGTTGTGTCGCCGCTGTTACGCGGTGCTGAAGTAGCCTCTCCAGGGCACACGCCTGCACAATGGAATTCGGAGTACTAGCTTTTGCCCAGTAGCAAGTTCCCCCTCTAAAGTTCGCCGATGTTGACCAAGGGAAAGGGAGTAGCCAATGCAACTTTGCGTCGGTGCCGTCGCAGGAGTTGTCAGAACTATGTTGTTTACAACATGGAACTGCCTTAGGGACTCCATCTCCGGATTTGTTCTCATGGTTTACTCCCGAAGCCTTTCCCATCTGGGTATACTCGTAAGGCAGCCGAGGTTTGAGATTTGGAGTTTCCTCTCTTAGAAGAGATACCAACCAAGGCTGACGAGCCTCCTCTGCCCGGGAATCAATAAGGAGGGAAGTGTGCCATTCATCCTTCCTGGCAGTGACCATACTGATCACATCACCGTAGCCATTGTCTCTATTGAGAGATCCTTTTCCCACCGTCAGTGACTTGAAACCATAACCAACAACTATTGTGTTGGCTGCTCCTAAGTCCGATCCATCACTTGCTACCGTGACTTCACGTTACCTTGTTTGGGGGACGGAGGGATGGGCTAAATGGGTACTCCACCTTGCCCAATGGTGTCCCGTAGGCTAGCGGAGGGAAGGAGGCGCCTTACTTCTCCTTTAATAAGGTATACCTCTAACCCGCTACTCGGGTTTAATTGTTTCACCATTTAATACATTAATCAATGAAATAACTATGATGGTATCATCATTTCATGGAGTAATCATTAAATCCAAAATGGTATCAATTCATACTTGCAATTAACACATGCAACATCATCGTATCTCTCTAAATTCCCAGTCATCTATGTTCTTAGAGTCAATAGTACCTACGCGCCTGCACCCCAATGGTTTCCCAGACCATGGTAGTCAAACAGCGTCCAGTCTACATAGAAATAATGTTGTCCACTTATGGCTGGGTGTCCCATCCTGTTGCCCTATAGCCATGGTATCTTAGCACCACAGTTACGTCCATATTGATGAGACAACGCCAGGGCTATGAGTATCTCAGTGTACAGTACTATCTGACGAAGCTGTCAATCAGATGAAACCAGGTGCCCCAATATCAAGAAAACTTATTACCAACAATATGTCTCATCAGCCAACAGCATCACCTTAGTATCTACATGTTTCTCTGTATGCACTATTAATAGTATCTCTGAAAGTATATCTCAAAATAACCAATGACAATGTTATCGTGATAATTCAAATCAATAATATTTATGTAATCAAGTAATGTTCTATTTAAACCAATTCAAACTCAGTAGCATTGGTTAATAGTAAAAGTCATGCTTCACAACAACAATATCAAAGTCAACAAAGTTGGTCAGTCAAATTTAACGTGATTGTTTTCAACATTATGCAAACCATGGAATTTAAACAATGTAATTCTCATGCGGTCAAAATAAGTCCACTATATCAATAACGGGGGTTATTAATAAACACGCGAGTTGAGTTGAGTTGAGTTAAAAACCGACATCACTGCTTTCAGGACATTCCCATGAGTGCTCCGTCCCCTCGTTCAACAGCCAGCGAAGAGTCATAGTACTAATCGTTCCCTCCGCTATCTGATGTAAAGTTCTCCTGGTCTTCTCTCTCAGTTTTGAGATTCATCCCTGCCGAGTCCCCCCAATCTCATTCTTTCCACATACGTGTTCTCAATTTGTTGCCCCGCCTTCTCCTACTAGTCCCATAAGCGCACGACCACCTACCCCTATTCTATAGACAATCTACCACCAAGAGGTGCATTCCCTGCCTGTTCATTCCCCTGTACCTCCGCATGGCCAGGGCAAAATATCCATACAATTCTCACAATCTGTGACCTCTGAAGCGACGATATCCGTTCGACACGAATCATTCCTTTCTCCACCTTACTAAGTATTCTCGTTGAATCCGTAATTATTCATGTTACTCAGATGGGTGTACCTAACCCCATCCGGGCCTGGCGCTGTGTCTTTAGACCACTTCAGTACCCATCTAATATCTTCCACCTTAATTTCAGATCCTCCTTCCTAGTGACCTGTGACAAGGCTTCTCTGACCATATCTCTAATAGCTCTAACTTGCTGATCGGTCTGTGTTAAACATCGTACAAGAAAAGTCACCCTTTTGTCCTTATCAGTAGTCATAGGTCGGTTGCTATCTTAATAAACGGTACCATATGTACCAGGCATCGCCTGTCTCTTCATCTGCCGGTGCAGCCTCCAGAATTTACCCCAAGTCACATCTCCACCGACTTCATTGATAAACTGTTCCCACTTCATCCTATTTGCTTCTGCTGCCTGGAGTTTAAAACCCTGCTCCTTTACTTCTTTATATCTTTAAGCCTCCTCCAATTCGGTATCAACTGAATTGGTTGCTCCGCGCACCCTCAGCCAATTCCTTATGGCCGCCCTCTTTTACCTTCGTGCATTCTCCACCTCTGGTGTCCACCATGGTGGTTGGATGAAGATTCTTCTTGTTGGTTTAGATCTTGCCTGTGAGCTACGGCACCCCAAGAGCGAAGAGTAGTCGCAATCATAACTGAATTCTCTGCGGGCTCTTATACTCCTGACTGCGCTGTACTTAGGTACCAGTACAGTGCAGGGGAGATAATGGCTTATATGGTCCCCAAGGACACTCCATTTTATGTCTACTGCCGCCTCTTGAGATACAAGTGCCAGGTCGATGCCGGCCGTGTCAGGGTCCCTCGGTCTCATTGCTAGCTTAGTGGGTGTCCCGTCATCTAGACAGACAACATCCGTCTCAAGAAAGGCCTCAGCAAGAGCATTACCCTGCCTGTTCTCTCCCGACCTGTCCCACTCCTTGGCGCGGGCATTGAAGTCACCACATATCAGATACCTCGTAACAGGGATATTGTGGGGTGGTAAATCTAATGAATTAGAATAAGGACAAGTTCGCTAGGGGTATTCCGTATGAATGGGGTCTAAATCCCAAACACGCCCTCTACAGGAAATAATATATTGGCTCGTGAAACCCCCAAGCATTGAACAAGGCAGAAAAGGGTGCAAGTTCAACACTAACATAGAAGAAATTTTTCCCATAGAAGGCTGGGAGATCCGGGAAGTTCTACCACAGACACCCGAGTAACTAATAACTCTACCCATAAGGTGTGTCTATGTGTAAGTGCCCCGCCCCACATTTAATCTCCCACATATATATAAACAATGACAAGTACCACTGTCATGCACATCCACAGAATTACATAACAGAGGGACAACCAAAGTTAGACACCACAACTGGATTACATGACAGAGGAAAACAGCCACTGTTAGACAAAAACAGTACAATGACTCACTGTATCACATAACAGTAACCATAACTGGACTATAAACATCAATTTTGGAACAACAGGTGTACAATGAAGTAACTTCAAGACTTGGTTAAACCAAAACAACAACAACTGCTGTATTGTGAAAACATTTGGTTCCTGGGCAAACCCTGTTGGCTACATTATGGTGACATATACATGAAAAAATTATCATATTTCAGGCAATGCACACAAAGTATACAACCATAACAGAAGTCCCCAAAAATTCCCCAAAAAGGTTCACAACAAATACATGTTTTACACACAAACAAAGTAAATAATCCATACAAAGAAATAGATAAAGAAAATCTATCTAATCTGTCTCTAGAAATATCCTATGGGTCTGTTGATGACTCCTTCATTATCCACTTGAAAAAAAGTCTGGCCATAGTCACACTCTCTATAATCCAAGAAACAGCTGCTTTGCATATATCCACCTATTCAGAAAATTGGGGATTGCACACACACACACGGAACTTTCACCTCCGGATCATATATCCAAAGCGAATAACATGTAGGAGTAATCCATATGAATCCAAAGTGAATATACTGTAAATCTCCCAAGTCACAGCTGCTAAGTCTGGGCTATGAGCATTCCGGAGTGGTATACCAGACAGGTATAAGTCTGAAGCGTTCTGGCATGGTGTAACAAACAGGTGTCTAGGTGATTGATTCGATTAGGATCAGGCACAGCACTTTCAGTATATCTTTGGATGAGGAGTGACATCACATTATCCATAGTATTTCCTGACAGAACTATCTTGAATTGGACATGAATATTCCAGCCCTTTTCTGAGTTAAGATGTAGGCTCTATCTTTCGTCAGCTTAATACACGACTTGATTGACCGGGAGTTGGTGTAGTACTTGATTGTCCATGTCTGGGATATGATGGATGAGAAGATTCAAAAGAAGCTGGGAATCCACATAAGCAGGTGGTAAATCCATACTGTTCAATGATGGTGAACACCAGACTATCCGGGAGCCTCTGATATATGACAGTTGAACGTGGAATCAGGCGGTGACTTTTAGAAGAGGGTATACGCTGAAAACCATCTAGGCCAGGCATGCCTCATGTCTTTGCAGACATTGAAAAGATTAACACCATCTGTAAGTTCCCAGAGGTAGGGAATCCACTTCAGCATATTCACAGTCCATTAATTATCCAGGCATTGACATTCAGGTTCAGGGTGTGTAGCGGTAACCAGCACTCTCTGTAGAATATTAGGGGTAGGCTGATAACCCAGTTGGGGACGCAGAGGTGTTTCCAAGGCACCAGGGCCGGGTTATATACTGGCCAAGACCTATTGACGCGTCCTCGTCGAGCGTCCTGGGCAACAGGTCCCTTTGGGGTTCTGGCTAAAGTCAATAGGATCGCCGATTCCTCCGAAGTCAGAGAGTGTCTGCCTGTACGGCGAAGAACCACCAGTCTGCACACCAATAAGCCAGACATGTGACAACGGATACTCATGCAAACCTCAGGTCCTGTATGACATCACACTGATGTTGGACAACAGGATGTCTTCATCCGACATACAGGACTTCGCGTTGGAGCTCAAGCCAACGAACACAAGCAAGCAAGCAAGCATAACCCAGTTTCCTGCATCTAAATCCAAGCGTTGACTATAAATCCAGTTCCAAGCATGGTGACTAGTGCCAATACTCCACCGCCATCTCTAGAGCTGTATCGTGAAGAAAGAACAGGGTCGATATACATTAGTAATAACCCAAACATTGATAAGTGTATCATAATAAAATATGCATTCTTATAACAGTGTATCATAATAAAAATAGAGGGAACAAAAAGGGAAGGAGAAAAAAAAAGTGTTTCTAGTTTCCTAGCACTTGTCGCCTACTGTAGTGTTTTGTCTCACTCCAAAATTGAGTAAGGTATCTACTCAATAGGTACATCTCTTCTGGACTGATACTGGAGCTTCCTGAGGGGTTACGCACCACCTAATCCATCCAAACATTTTGATAGTACCGCTGTCACAACATGGACGAAATCCCTGAGACAATGGCCTCATGTAAACAATTTATAAATCTCCTTTCCATAGTTACAAACAGCATTATGTGACTACCACTGACAAATGGCAAAAGGGCTAGCTACCAGATCAGTCATCTCCTCTTGCATCATCCTCATCATCATCATCATCATCATCATCCTCATCATCATCATGTGTTTGACCCACTGGGGTGAAATTAAAAGATCTACTCCAGCAGTAACATCATGAATATAATATACATATATATGATGAATAAAAGAAAAACTTGTTAGTCTTTTACTAAACATGGTATGAACTCTCTAGTGGGTATTACCCAACATCTCAACCAAAACACAAGAGCATGGTGTCATTCCCACTCACTTCAGATTATGTATATCATACAACATGAAAATCCCATAACATCATTTATGAAAAAGACTACAAGACAATCACACCTCTGTGTATTTACAACAATGTAAACAAAAGATTAACTGCTAAGTGCATTGAAAGTCAAACGAGAATCTCTCTCTCTCTCTCTCCCTCTCTCTCTCTCTCTCTCTCTCTCTCTCTCTCTCTCTCTCTCTCTCTCTCTCTCTCTCTCTCTCTCTCTCTATCTATCTATCTATCTAACAAACTATTAAAGTTGTACAGATAGTAATATTTCTCCATCATAAGAGCAGAAATACAAAATAAGCACTCAGAAAGAACACTTTCTACACAGAGCCATGTTGTGAAAGATCAGCATTTAGGAATAAAGTAAGTTCACAAAAGCATATCAGAAAGGTGACTCATAGCAAGATTACATTGTCCCGCTTTATGAAAGCTGACTGGACACATGGCAATGTACAGTCTGCCCAACTCAAACAAACTTTTCAATGAAAGCGATTCTCATAATTTTCACACACACACAACTTCAATCATGATATTAGTTCTATCAAAGAATTTATCCTAATACATAACATGATATGTTTTAAAATGCTCACCCGAAGCGCAGAGAATTAGTGGGCTACTAATTAACCCACTGAACTAATGTGTGGCTACTTTCTAGAATCAAACATGGCGAGTACTGGGCCCGGCTTTGTCCAGCTCAAGCCCTTTGTTTCCGGGCTCAGCCAATCAATGGCCTTAATTCAAACGAAAGTTAGTTTTGTTAATTATCCCGTCCTAAGTTTTAATAGCGCGTATAGCCGTCTGCTGGAAAAGACTGAGGGATGATACATACATGTCACAGATATCCACTGAACCTTTCAACCAGTCCCAACTCTCTCTGATAATGCAAGATTCCCCACCTACATTATATATATATATATATATATATATATATATATATATATATATATATATATATATATATATATATATATATATATATATATATATATATATATATATATATATTAGGTACCAGCTGTATCGTCCCATTTTTATCTGCATTTCCTGCACCTCTTTACTTTCCTGACCCCACCCACTCATATCCAGTATCGATTACAATAAACCATCTTGACCACCAGAGCCTGTCCATGTCTTCCCTACCGGGTTGGGTTAATGTAAAATGTATAGCCAGGGCACTTAAAAGAGTTTGTCTTCAGGTCTTGTAACATCAGGAGATCAAAATCGTAGACCAGTTTCTCCAACATTGGTCCTCGTTGCTTTGCACTACGACAATTCCAATACCCAACCCGTACATTTTTTAGTCCCAAACGACCCGTTTTCCTCCTACCCCTTCTGGCTCCAGCCCTCTTCTTCATCTTCCTTCCTCCCTCTCCCCTATCTCTTCTCCTCCTCTTCATTTTCTCCCCGCTGGCGGTTGTCAAAGGTATCGAGCACAACGCACGAACTCCGTTGCTTCGGCGATAATTCTTTTTCATTTTCCATGGTTTGATTAGAAGGCAGGAACTAAACGATCACCCTAGTAGAGCCTGCCTGCTAGGGAAGGAGCAGGGGATGTCCCTCGAGAGTCCATACGCCTGGCGCCGTCACTCCCGCATACCAGATGTTCCACGTTGACGACTAGGTCACCCGTCGGCCATTCAGACCTCGGCACGTCGGTCCACATTAAACTTGAGGGTTTATAATCGGAGTTTTCCATCGCTTAGATTGACCGCTAACGGTGTCACGAACCCACTGTCGTTAACGATAAGATGATAAACTAACAGAGAACCAGTCTGTATTCACAGCTGCAATTGTTTGTTACTAGTGGAGAAAAACTACAGTCGGATCAAAGTAAACTACAAGTCTTTGAGAGTTCCCTAGGAACGAGAAATTTGTCGGCATTGTTTGATGTAGTCGTTGAGAGAAAAAGCCTGTTGTATTCGGAGTAGAAAGGGGAATAACTCTTCTTGTGAAGTTAGGGGACGGATTGTCTGCCCCTGGGGACACCTGTTGTTGACAGGAGAAATGAAGTCTCTAGATCACAGGCGGAAGGGACTTTTGATGTACGGGAAACTAGTCCCGACAGGGAGGCAACCTGGTGTTTACCTCGAATGACGTCACAAGGACAAATCCACGACTGTATGCAAAACAGAATTTGTTACCGTTAGTTTGCACAAGAGAGTTGGCCCAGGTGGAAGTGTTTCGACTCGCTCTGTGAGAATTTAGAAAAGAATCTAGCGTGTTCGGCATCAAGTAACATTGAGGAACATGTGTCTTTATGGCAAGCATAGATTCGATGTAGGATAGAGCTGAGTGTTTATAAGGTATTTACAACAAATCGTTTAGATGTAAATAATGTAGAATAATCTAGTGTTTAATAGAACTAGAGCTTGAACATAGTGTTGTTGAGTTGTGGTTAGGTATTCAAGGAGTGTCGGCGATAGTGGGCAGTCACATTGTTAAAATTAACTAGTGTGAGACGTCAATTAGCTCAGCTGGTTGGAAATAATGAAGTGGGATGATATTTAGAAGGATTGAGGATGTTGGGGGATAGGGGAAATGTCCAATAGTGGGATCTTCCAGTGGGGGTCTACTGGGGTTCTGCACTTTACATTTTGGTCTTTCCTTGTCTTCCCTAATTCAGACCGATGTGATGAGCTCCTCTGCACCATGACAGAGTATGGTTCACTGTCATTTATCTGAGTGAGGCCGTCGGCCTACACTCATCTAATGGGAGTCAGTGTCCGGTTGCTCTCACCGGTGTGTTCTCTCTCTTTCACAGGTTCCCTCAGGTTACTCAAAGTACTCAAGTTACTCAGGTTACTCAAAGTACTCTACTCAAGTTACTCAGGTTACTCAGTGAAGCTGAAACATCACTGCTTACTAGAATGGAGACCTTAGTGCAGGCAGAGTTATTCAGCAGCTTTTGCACTGGGCCCGTGATGAAAGGGGTCTGAAGGAACATGGCTCGGTTGAGCTGAAACATATACATATCCAACAGATGACTTCTTAGTGATAGGTATCATGGAAGTCAATAGTGAAATTATTTATCAAACCCACACGTGAGCAGAACACTAGAGATTGTTTTTCCACATCATTTGGAGAAGGAACAATCGTGAGATTAATTTATCAAACCCACATGTGAGCAGAACACTAGAGATTGTTTTTCCACATCATTTGGAGAAGGAACAATCGTGAGATTAATGTTTCAAAACCTCACATGTGAACAGAACAATAGTATTTGTTTTTCCACATCATATGGGAAGAGAACAATAGGGAGTATTTTAGGAAATCAGCATATTCCTATGAGACCATGTACAATAACTGTGTAAGGGTGAAAACTTTAGGACTTTTAGAACAAGAATCATGTTATGTCAAGGGACAGTGTTCCGAGTTTTCACAAGACAGGGATGTTTTAAGTCTCAGAACATTAGGAACATTTAATAACATGCTGTGTGATCGATTCAGGATCAGTATCTGACTATATCTGTGATTGGTGACCAAGTATCTGGGTTACCCAAAAACCACCTGAGGAAGTCAACATCTAGCAGGAGGAACACATCGTTTGGTGAGGTCATTTTGTGCTGACTCTAATGATGTGGTGTAATCCTTACTGGGATGATAGGATCTGGCTCCTAAGCTGTTCGGTCTGATTCTGCAGACACACTAGAGTATACGACATACATTCTACACATTCATTGGCACCTTGCCGTCTTGACAGACGATAGTTTGTGCTTTAAAAAGGCATAATAACTTCTACCTATGGCGGTAGCGCATGTGACTGATAAGGCCAATTTGCGCTGTAAATTTCCATTCACAGTGGGTGCATGTGAACACGTGGTCATTTCCACCATCATGCACCATCTTACGTCTCAAACGCTCGGTGTGTGACTTATCTGCAATATTTTTCTCCTTTGTCTTTATTCCATTTCTTATGTTTGCCCTCCATGCAACACGTTCAGTGGCGACTTGCTCCCAATGTGCATTATCAATGCCTGTATCAATCATGTCCCGCTTACACACATTTTTGTATCGTAGTAGAGGCCGACCCTGAGATCTCTTACCCATCTGTAATTCACCAAAAAGGATGTCCTTTGGTATTCTACCATCATCCATCCTCCTAAGATGTCCTATCCATCTAAGTCTACGAAGACTGAGCATGGAATAAACTGTCACACAACCTGATCTTTCCAATACTTCAGTATTTGTGATTTTGTCTTGCCACTTAATACCAAGAATTCTTCGCAGACACCGCATATGAAAGCTGTTTAAATGTTTCTCTTGGTGTGAGTAAGTTGTCCAGGTTTCACTGCGATAAGGACACAGGCTTGATAGACAAGGACTTTTGTTTTTGCAGTAAGCTTCCTGTTCTCCCAGACTCTTTTTGTTAACCTGTTCATTGTTGTTGCTACACATACACTTCTCTATTCTACTCTATTCTCTATATTATATATACTCTATACTATATATCTACTCTATATTCTACACTATTCTACACATACACTTCTCACATACACTTTTCTTTATTAAATTAATCAGTTATTAATTTTTTGAAACTAGAGTTGTTAAGTACGTTGTTTTGGGGAAGTGTGAGAGGGGGCATGAGCAAGGGGTGAAAGAGAGAGAGAAAGAGGTATCCATTGACTGAGGGAGTGTGGTGGACGGAATCTGGTGGATTCTCCAGAATAATGATATGGGGTTTAAAATAATGTGGGTGTTGATTCCCCTCACTCCAGGGACGACACAATAAAGAAAATCCACGACAAACGGGTCCCATCTAACCGGAGGCAAAAGATCGAAATTTTGATCAGCTTAATTAATCTGAGCTAATTCTTTCTTCAGGAATGGTAGCAATCTCATACGTATTCCTATGCACTCAAAACAATATATAATTATAATATTCTAACCTAAGACATCTTTGAACTAATTAAATTAATTTACCAAGTTCTAAGCTTAAACAACAGTTAATTGTAACTCTAATTTCTAGATTCAATGACCCTATTAATAACTTTAGCTCTAACAACAGTTAATTTTAACACTGATTTCTCATAATTACACTAAGCTATCATTCACACGCCGGTCTCTCTGGCCGAGGGGTTACAACACTTTCTCCGTAATCCCGTTTATCACGCAGAGTCTCGTAGCAGGGCGAGAGCTGGGAGCGGTTCGACCCCCGCTGGTGACTTGCGGGATAACTGAGCCGGCCGCTCAGAAAGAAATGGCAAACTACTGAGCGTAATCTTGCCAAGAAATCAACATACAGCTGAAAGATGCTGATGTTGACAGCGATGTCCTGTAAAGGATATGCAAAATAAAAAAAAAAAATCATTCACACAATTCTAACAATCCGCACATTGCTTTGCTTCAGTTACATTTCAAGTTTACTTTCATTCCTAAGAAGCAGTGGCGTGCAGAGGGGGATACAGGGGTGCGATGGCCCCGGGCATCCAGCCGGGAGGGGGCATCCAGATAGGGAGAGGGGGCAGCACAGTACAGTCGGAGGGGAGGAGGAATGAATGAGGTAAAGAACAATTTAGGGGCATCCAATCAAGGGGTTGGCCCCGGGCATCAAAGAATCTCTGCACGCCACTGCTAAGATGTACACATTTAAAATAAAAATGCCTACACAATTCATTCTTGTCCCAGTTCTATGTTTCTAGAGGCTATCACAGTTCTTGAAAGTTTCCTTAGTAATTACAGTAATTCCATACGCCAACAGCTAATTAACTGAATTGTTTATATTGATAGCTAATCTCCTTACATAATGCTAGATTCTCTTTTGGCACGCTTGTCTAGTCTCGTTTGAAACATCTCTCTATTAAATTAACACGTGTTGCGAGGTCATGCTCGGGTTACCCCACGTGATATTATGTCGTTGGTCGGGATTTCCTTGGTGATACCTGACCACGGGATTTTTCATATGGTGTCATACTTTTCCTTTCAGCAATCGCGATGTCTCTAACTAAGGTTTATAACCACTACGGGCTGACATAGCTCGATTTCTTGATGATGTGGTTTATTCGATATTGTGGAACTAGTTGATAGATAGCCATGAGCCGCAAGTTGGCAAGGATTTCCAAGAGTTCAGGTTCAGCTAGCCCTAACAATGACAT